>WOFM01001761.1:0-30586 GCA_011428145.1 Ericerus pela | reverse complement strand
ACTCTAGTTATATTTCTATTAATATTCTACTATTTAAAGATATTTAACATAAATTAAATTTTCAAATTTTATACTGAAACCAAAATTTACAAATTTTTGAAAAAAAAAGTTTTAATTTTTACCATCACGCTAGTTTACTCGCTGCTTGTTTACTCTCTGCTAGTTTACTAGCTTCTTTTAATGAAAATGAAAAAGTACAGTATAATTTTTATTTTCTACCATCATGCTAGTTTACTCGCTGCTAGTTTACTAGCTTCTTTTAATGAAAATGAAAAATTACAGTTATAATCTTATTAATTTTCTACCATCACGCTAGTTTACTCGCTAGTTTACTAGCTTCTTTTATTGAAAAAAAAAACCTCTAGTTATATTTCTATTATATTCTACTATTAAAAGTATTTAACATAAATTAATTTTCAAATTTTATATTGAAAACAAAAATTTCGAAATTTTTGAAAAACAAAAATTTTATTTGTACCATCACGCTAGTTACTCGCTGCTAGTTAACTACCTTCTTTTATTGAAAACGAAAAAGTCCAGTTATATTTTTATTATTTTCCACCTTCACGCTAGTTTACTCGCTGTTGTTTACTTGCTGCTAGTTTACTAGCTTCTTTTATTGAAAACGAAAAAGTCCAGTTATATTTTTATTAATTTTCCACCTTCATGCTAGGTTACTCGCTGCTAGTTTACTAGCTTCTTTAATGAAAATTCTAAAGTACAGTTATAATTTTATTAATTTTTCTACCATCATGCTAGTTTACTCGCTGCTAGTTTACTAGCTTCTTTTAATGAAAAAAAACTCTAGTTAAATATCTAATTATATTCTACTATTTACAAATATTTAACATAAATTAATTTTCAAATTTTATACTGAAAACCAAAATTTACAAATTTTTGAAAAACAAAAATTTTAATTTTGTACCATCACACTAGTTTACTCGCTGCTTGTTCACTCGCTGCTAGTTTACTAGCTTCATTTAATGAAAATTAAAAAGTACAGTTTTAATTTTATTAATTTTCTACCATCATGCTAGTTTACTCGCTGCTAGTTTACTAGCTTCTTTTAATGAAAATGAAAAATTACAGTTATAATCTTATTAATTTTCTACCAATCAAGCTAGTTTACTCGCTGCTATTTTACTAGCTTCATCTAACAAAATCTCAAAAATTCCAGTTATATTTCGATTAATATTCTACTATTTAAAGATATTTAACATAAATTAATTTTCAAATTTTATATTGAAAACCAAAATTTACAAATTTTTGAAACAAACAAAAATTTTAATTTTGTACCAGCACGCTAGTTTACTCGCTGCTAGTTTACTCGCTGCTAGTTTACTAGCTTCTTTTAATGAAAAAAAAACTCTAGTTATATTTCTATTAATATTCTACTATTTAAAGATAGTTAACATAAATTAATTTTCAAATTTTATACTGAAAAACCAAAATTTACAAATTTTTGAAAAACAAAAGTTTTAATTTTGTACCATCACGCTAGTTTACTCGCTGCTTGTTTACTCGCTGCTAGTTTACTAGCTTCATTTAATGAAAATTAAAAAGTACAGTTATAATTTTATTAATTTTCTACCATCATGCTAGTTTACTCGCTGCTAGTTTACTAGCTTCTTTTAATGAAAATGAAAATTACAGTTATAATCTTATTAATTTTCTACCATCACGCTAGTTTACTCGCTGCTAGTTTACTAGCTTCTTTTATTGAAAAAAAAACCTCTAGTTATATTTCTATTAATATTCTACTATTTAAAAGTATTTAACATAAATTAATTTTCAAATTTTATATTGAAAACAAAAATTTCGAAATTTTTGAAAAACAAAAATTTTTATTTTGTACCATCACGCTAGTTTACTCGCTGCTAGTTAACTACCTTCTTTTATTGAAAACGAAAAAGTCCAGTTATATTTTTATTAATTTTCCACCTTCACGCTAGTTTACTCGCTGCTTGTTTACTTGCTGCTAGTTTACTAGCTTCTTTTATTGAAAACGAAAAAGTCCAGTTATATTTTTATTAATTTTCCACCTTCATGCTAGGTTACTCGCTGCTAGTTTACTAGCTTCTTTTAATGAAAATTCTAAAGTACAGTTATAATTTTATTAATTTTCTACCATCATGCTAGTTTACTCGCTGCTAGTTTACTAGCTTCTTTTAATGAAAAAAAACTCTAGTTAAATATCTAATTATATTCTACTATTTACAAATATTTAACATAAATTAATTTTCAAATTTTATACTGAAAACCAAAATTTACAAATTTTTGAAAAACAAAAATTTAATTTTTGTACCATCACACTAGTTTACTCGCTGCTTGTTTACTCGCTGCTAGTTTACTAGCTTCATTTAATGAAAATTAAAAAGTACAGTTTTAATTTTATTAATTTTCTACCATCATGCAAGTTTACTCGCTGCTAATTTACTAGCTTCTTCTATTGAAATCCAAAAATTACAGTTATATTTCTATTAATATTCTACTATTTAAAGATATTTAACATAAATTAATTTTCAAATTTTATATTGAAAACCAAAATTTACAAATTTTTGAAAAACAAAAATTTTAATTTTGTACCATCACGCTAGTTTACTCGCTGCTAGTTTACTCCTGCTAGTTAACTAGCTTCTTTTATTGAAAACGAAAAAGTCCAGTTATATTTTATTAATTTTCCACCTTCACGCTAGTTTACTCGCTGCTAGTTTACTAGCTTCTTTTATTGAAAAAAAAACATCTAGTTATATTACTTTCAATATTCTACTATTTACAAATATATAACAAATTAATTTTCAAATTTTATATTGAAAACCAAAATTTACAAATTTTTGAAAAACAAAAATTTTAATTTTGTACCATCACGCTAGTTTACTCGCTGCTAGTTTACTCCCTGCTAGTTAACTAGCTTCTTTTATTGAAAACGAAAAAGTCCAGTTATATTTTTATTAATTTTCCACCTTCACGCTAGTTTACTCGCTGCTAGTTTACTAGCTTCTTTTATTGAAAAAAAAACATCTAGTTATATTACTTTCAATATTCTACTATTTACAAATATATAACAAATTAATTTTCAAATTTTATATTGAAAACCAAAATTTACAAATTTTTGAAAAACAAAAATTTTAATTTTGTACCATCACGCTAGTTTACTCGCTGCTTGTTTACTCGCTGCTAGTTAACTAGCTTCTTTTATTGAAAACAAAAAAGTCCAGTTATATTTTTATTAATTTTCCACCTTCACGCTAGTTTACTCGCTGCTTGTTTACTCGCTTTTTAATGAAAATGAAAAAGTACAGTTATAATTTTATTAATTTTCTACCATCATGCTAGTTTACTCACTGCTAGTTTACTAGCTTCTTTTAATGAAAAAAAAACTCGTTATATTTCTATTAATATTCTACTATTTACAAATATATAACATAAATTAATTTTCAAATTTTATATTGAAAACTAAAATTTACAAATTTTTGAAAAACAAAAAGTTTAATTTTTTACCATCACGCTAGTTTACTCGCTGCTTGTTTACTCTCTGCTAGTTTACTAGCTTCTTTTAATGAAAATGAAAAAGTACAGTTATAATTTTATTAATTTTCTACCATCACACTAGTTTACTCGCTGCTATTTTACTAGCTTCATCTAACAAAATCCAAAAATTCCAGTTATATTTCGATTAATATTCTACTATTTAAAGATATTTAACATAAATTAATTTTCAAATTTTATATTGAAAACCAAAATTTACAAATTTTTGAAAAACAAAAATTTTAATTTTGTACCAGCACGCTAGTTTACTCGCTGCTAGTTTACTCGCTGCTAGTTTACTAGCTTCTTTTAATGAAAAAAAAACTCTAGTTATATTTCTATTAATATTCTACTATTTAAAGATATTTAACATAAATTAATTTTCAAATTTTATACTGAAACCAAAATTTACAAATTTTTGAAAAACAAAAGTTTTAATTTTGTACCATCACGCTAGTTTACTCGCTGCTTGTTTACTCGCTGCTAGTTTACTAGCTTCATTTAATGAAAATTAAAAAGTACAGTTATAATTTTATTAATTTTCTACCATCATGCTAGTTTACTCGCTGCTAGTTTACTAGCTTCTTTTAATGAAAATGAAAAATTACAGTTATAATCTTATTAATTTTCTACCATCACGCTAGTTTACTCGCTGCTAGTTTACTAGCTTCTTTATTGAAAAAAAAACCTCTAGTTATATTTCTATTAATATTCTACTATTTAAAAGTATTTAACATAAATTAATTTTCAAATTTTATATTGAAAACAAAAATTTCGAAATTTTTGAAAAACAAAAATTTTTATTTTGTACCATCACGCTAGTTACTCGCTGCTAGTTAACTACCTTCTTTTATTGAAAACGAAAAAGTCCAGTTATATTTTTATTAATTTTCCACCTTCACGCTAGTTTACTCGCTGCTTGTTTACTTGCTGCTAGTTTACTAGCTTCTTTTATTGAAAACGAAAAAGTCCAGTTATATTTTTATTAATTTTCCACCTTCATGCTAGGTTACTCGCTGCTAGTTTACTAGCTTCTTTTAATGAAAATTCTAAAGTACAGTTATAATTTTATTAATTTTCTACCATCATGCTAGTTTACTCGCTGCTAGTTTACTAGCTTCTTTTAATGAAAAAAAACTCTAGTTAAATATCTAATTATATTCTACTATTTACAAATATTTAACATAAATTAATTTTCAAATTTTATACTGAAAACCAAAATTTACAAATTTTTGAAAAACAAAAATTTTAATTTTGTACCATCACACTAGTTTACTCGCTGCTTGTTCACTCGCTGCTAGTTTACTAGCTTCATTTAATGAAATTAAAAGTACAGTTTTAATTTTATTAATTTTCTACCATCATGCTAGTTTACTCGCTGCTAGTTTACTAGCTTCTTTTAATGAAAATGAAAAATTACAGTTATAATCTTATTAATTTTCTACCATCAAGCTAGTTTACTCGCTGCTATTTTACTAGCTTCATCTAACAAAATCCAAAAATTCCAGTTATATTTCGATTAATATTCTACTATTTAAAGATATTTAACATAAATTAATTTTCAAATTTTATATTGAAAACCAAAATTTACAAATTTTTGAAAAACAAAAATTTTAATTTTGTACCAGCACGCTAGTTTACTCGCTGCTAGTTTACTCGCTGCTAGTTTACTAGCTTCTTTAATGAAAAAAAAACTCTAGTTATATTTCTATTAATATTCTACTATTTAAAGATATTTAACATAAATTAATTTTCAAATTTTATACTGAAAACCAAAATTTACAAATTTTTGAAAAACAAAAGTTTTAATTTTGTACCATCACGCTAGTTTACTCGCTGCTTGTTTACTCGCTGCTAGTTTACTAGCTTCATTTAATGAAAATTAAAAAGTACAGTTATAATTTTATTAATTTTCTACCATCATGCTAGTTTACTCGCTGCTAGTTTACTAGCTTCTTTTAATGAAAATGAAAAATTACAGTTATAATCTTATTAATTTTCTACCATCACGCTAGTTTACTCGCTGCTAGTTTACTAGCTTCTTTTATTGAAAAAAAAACCTCTAGTTATATTTCTATTAATATTCTACTATTTAAAAGTATTTAACATAAATTAATTTTCAAATTTTATATTGAAAACAAAAATTTCGAAATTTTTGAAAAACAAAAATTTTTATTTTGTACCATCACGCTAGTTTACTCGCTGCTAGTTAACTACCTTCTTTTATTGAAAACGAAAAAGTCCAGTTATATTTTTATTAATTTTCCACCTTCACGCTAGTTTACTCGCTGCTTGTTTACTTGCTGCTAGTTTACTAGCTTCTTTTATTGAAAACGAAAAAGTCCAGTTATATTTTTATTAATTTTCCACCTTCATGCTAGGTTACTCGCTGCTAGTTTACTAGCTTCTTTTAATGAAAATTCTAAAGTACAGTTATAATTTTATTAATTTTCTACCATCATGCTAGTTTACTCGCTGCTAGTTTACTAGCTTCTTTTAATGAAAAAAAACTCTAGTTAAATATCTAATTATATTCTACTATTTACAAATATTTAACATAAATTAATTTTCAAATTTTATACTGAAAACCAAAATTTACAAATTTTTGAAAAACAAAAATTTTAATTTTGTACCATCACACTAGTTTACTCGCTGCTTGTTTACTCGCTGCTAGTTTACTAGCTTCATTTAATGAAAATTAAAAAGTACAGTTTTAATTTTATTAATTTTCTACCATCATGCTAGTTTACTCGCTGCTAGTTTACTAGCTTCTTTTAATGAAAATGAAAAATTACAGTTATAATCTTATTAATTTTCTACCATCAAGCTAGTTTACTCGCTGCTATTTTACTAGCTTCTTCTATTAAAATCCAAAAACTACAGTTAAATTTCTAATTATATTCTACTATTTACAAATATTTAACATAAATTAATTTTCAAATTTTATACTGAAAACCAAAATTTACAAATTTTTGAAAAACAAAAATTTTAATTTTGTACCATCACACTAGTTTACTCGCTGCTTGTTTACTCGCTGCTAATTTACTAGCTTCTTCTATTGAAATCCAAAATTACAGTTATATTTCTATTAATATTCTACTATTTAAAGATATTTAACATAAATTAATTTTCAAATTTTATATTGAAAACCAAAATTTACAAATTTTTGAAAAACAAAAATTTTAATTTTGTACCATCACGCTAGTTTACTCGCTGCTAGTTTACTCGCTGCTAGTTAACTAGCTTCTTTTATTGAAAACGAAAAAGTCCAGTTATATTTTTATTAATTTTCCACCTTCACGCTAGTTTACTCGCTGCTAGTTTACTAGCTTCTTTTATTGAAAAAAAAACATCTAGTTATATTTCTTTCAATATTCTACTATTTACAAATATATAACAAATCAATTTTCAAATTTTATATTGAAAACCAAAATTTACAAATTTTTGAAAAACAAAAATTTTAATTTTGTACTATCACGCTAGTTTACTCGCTGCTTGTTTACTTGCTGCTAGTTAACTAGCTTCTTTTATTGAAAACAAAAAAGTCCAGTTATATTTTTATTAATTTTCCACCTTCACGCTAGTTTACTCGCTGCTTGTTTACTCGCTTCTTTTAATGAAAATGAAAAAGTACAGTTATAATTTTATTAATTTTCTACCATCATGCTAGTTTACTCACTGCTAGTTTACTAGCTTCTTTTAATGAAAAAAAAACTCTAGTTATATTTCTATTAATATTCTACTATTTAAAGATATTTAACATAAATTAATTTTCAAATTTTATACTGAAAACCAAAATTTACAAATTTTCGAAAAACAAAAATTTTAATTTTGTACCATCACGCTAGTTTACTCGCTGCTTGTTTACTCGCTGCTAGTTTACTAGCTTCATTTAATGAAAATTAAAAAGTACAGTTATAATTTTATTAATTTTCTACCTTCATGCTAGTTTACTCGCTGCTAGTTTACTAGCTTTTTTAATGAAAATGAAAAATTACAGTTATAATCTTATTAATTTTCTACCATCACGGTAGTTTACTCGCTGCTAGTTTACTAGCTCTTTTATTGAAAAAAAAAACTCTAGTTATTTTCTATTAATATTCTACTATTTACAAATATATAACAAATTAATTTTCCAATTTTATACTGAAAACCAAAATTTACAAATTTTGAAAAACAAAATTTTAATTTTGTACCATCACGCTAGTTTACTCGCTGCTAGTTTACTATCTTCTTTTAATGAAAAAAAACTCTAGTTAATTTCTATTAATATTCTACTATTTAAAGATATTTAACATAAATTAATTTTCAAATTTTATACTGAAAACCAAAATTTACAAATTTTTGAAAAACAAAAATTTTAATTTTGTACCATCACGCTAGTTTACTCGCAGCTTGTTTACTCGCTGCTAGTTTACTAGCTTCTTTTAATGAAAATGAAAAAGTACAGTTATAATTTTATTAATTTTCTACCATCACGCTAGTTTACTCGCTGCTATTTTACTAGCTTCTTCTAACGAAATCCAAAAATTCCAGTTATATTTCTATTAATATTCTACTATTTAAAGATATTTAACATAAAATAATTTTCAAATTTTATATTGAAAAAAAAAATTTACAAATTTTCGAAAAACAAAAATTATAATTTTGTACCATCACGCTAGTTTACTCGCTGCTTGTTTACTCGCTTCTAGTTTACTAGCTTCTTTTAATGAAAATTAAAAAGTACAGTTATAATTTTATTAATTTTCTACCATCATGCAAGTTTACTCGCTGCTATTTTACTAGCTTCTTCTATTGAAATCCAAAAATTACAGTTATATTTCTATTAATATTCTACTATTTAAAGATATTTAACATAAATTAATTTTCAAATTTTATACTGAAAACCAAAATTTACAAATTTTTGAAAAACAAAAATTTTAATTTTGTACCATCACACTAGTTTATTCGCTGCTTGTTTACTCGCTGCTAGTTTACTAGCTTCATTTAATGAAAATTAAAAAGTACAGTTTTAATTTTATTAATTTTCTACCATCATGCTAGTTTACTCGCTGCTAGTTTACTAGCTTCTTTTAATGAAAATGAAAAATTACAGTTATAATCTTATTAATTTTCTACCATCACGCTAGTTTACTCGCTGCTATTTTACTAGCTTCTTCTATTGAAATCCAAAAACTACAGTTATATTTCTATTAAAATTCTACTATTTAAAAGTATTTAACATAAATTAATTTTCAAATTTTATATTGAAAACAAAAATTTCGAAATTTTTGAAAAACAAAAATTTTTATTTTGTACCATCACGCTAGTTTACTCGCTGCTAGTTAACTAGCTTCTTTTATTGAAAACGAAAAAGTCCGGTTATATTTTTATTAATTTTCCACCTTCACGCTAGTTTACTCGCTGCTTGTTTACTTGCTGCTAGTTTACTAGCTTCTTTTATTGAAAACGAAAAAGTCCAGTTATATTTTTATTAATTTTCCACCTTCATGCTAGGTTACTCGCTGCTAGTTTACTAGCTTCTTTTAATGAAAATTCTAAAGTACAGTTATAATTTTATTAATTTTCTACCATCATGCTAGTTTACTCGCTGCTAGTTTACTAGCTTCTTTTAATGAAAAAAAACTCTAGTTAAATATCTAATTATATTCTACTATTTACAAATATTTAACATAAATTAATTTTCAAATTTTATACTGAAAACCAAAATTTACAAATTTTTGAAAAACAAAAATTTTAATTTTGTACCATCACACTGGTTTACTCGCTGCTTGTTTACTCGCTGCTAGTTTACTAGCTTCTTTTAATGAAAATGAAAAAGTACAGTTATAATTTATTAATTTTCTATCATCATGCAAGTTTACTCGCTGCTATTTTACTAGCTTCTTCTATTGAAGTCCAAAAATTACAGTTATATTTCTATTAATATTCTACTATTTAAAGATATTTAACATAAATTAATTTTCAAATTTTATACTGAAAACCAAAATTTACAAATTTTTGAAAAACAAAAATTTTAATTTTGTACCATCACGCTAGTTTACTCGCTGCTAGTTTACTAGCTTCTTTTAATGAAAAAAAAACTCTAGTTATATTTCTATTAATATTCTACTATTTAAAGATATTTAACATAAATTAATTTTCAAATTTTATACTGAAAACCAAAATTTACAAATTTTTGAAAAACAAAAATTTTAATTTTGTACCATCACACTAGTTTACTCGCTGCTTGTTTACTCGCTGCTAGTTTACTAGCTTCATTTAATGAAAATTAAAAAGTACAGTTATAATCTTATTAATTTTCTACCATCAAGCTAGTTTACTCGCTGCTATTTGACTAGCTTCTTCTATTGAAATATAAAAACTACAGTTATATTTCTATTAATATTCTACCATTTAAAAGTATTTAACATAAATTAATTTTCAAATTTTATATTGAAAACAAAAATTTCGAAATTTTTGAAAAACAAAAATTTTTATTTTGTACCATCACGCTAGTTTACTCGCTGCTAGTTAACTAGCTTCTTTTATTGAAAACGAAAAAGTCCAGTTATAATTTTATTAATTTTCTACCATCATGCTAGTTTACTCGCTGCTAGTTTACTAGCTTCTTTTAATGAAAAAAAACTCTAGTTAAATATCTAATTATATTCTACTATTTACAAATATTTAACATAAATTAATTTTCAAATTTTATACTGAAAACCAAAATTTACAAATTTTTGAAAAACAAAAATTTTAATTTTGTACCATCACGCTAGTTTACTCGCTGCTTGTTTACTCGCTGCTAGTTTACTAGCTTCATTTAATGAAAATTAAAAAGTACAGTTATAATTTTATTAATTTTCTACCATCATGCTAGTTTACTCGCTGCTAGTTTACTAGCTTCTTTTAATGAAAATGAAAAATTACAGTTATAATCTTATTAATTTTCTACCATCACGCTAGTTTACTCGCTGCTAGTTTACTAGCTTCTTTTATTGAAAAAAAAAACTCTAGTTATATTTCTATTAATATTCTACTATTTAAAGATATTTAACATAAATTAATTTTCAAATTTTATACTGAAAACCAAAATTTACAAATTTTTGAAAAACAAAAATTTTAATTTTGTACCATCACACTAGTTTACTCGCTGCTTGTTCACTCGCTGCTAGTTTACTAGCTTCATTTAATGAAAATTAAAAAGTACAGTTTTAATTTTATTAATTTTCTACCATCATGCTTGTTTACTCGCTGCTAGTTTACTAGCTTCTTTTAATGAAAATGAAAAATTACAGTTATAATCTTATTAATTTTCTACCATCAAGCTAGTTTACTCGCTGCTATTTTACTAGCTTCTTCTATTAAAATCCAAAAACTACAGTTATATTTCTATTAATATTCTACTATTTAAAAGTATTTAACATAAATTAATTTTCAAATTTTATATTGAAAACAAAATTTCGAAATTTTTGAAAAACAAAATTTTATTTTGTACCATCACGCTAGTTTACTCGCTGCTAGTTAACTAGCTTCTTTTATTGAAAACGAAAAGTCCAGTTATATTTTTATTAATTTTCCACCTTCACGCTAGTTTACTCGCTTCTTGTTTACTTGCTGCTAGTTTACTAGCTTCTTTTAATGAAAAAAACTCTAGTTAAATTTCTAATTATATTCTACTATTTACAAATATTTAACATAAATTAATTTTCAAAATTTATACTGAAAACCAAAATTTACAAATTTTGAAAACAAAATTTTAATTTTGTACCATCACACTAGTTTACTCGCTGCTTGTTTACTCGCTGCTAGATTACTAGCTTCATTTAATGAAAATTAAAAAGTACAGTTTTAATTTTATTAATTTTCTACCATCATGCAAGTTACTCGCTGCTAATTTACTAGCTTCTTCTATTGAAATCCAAAAATTACAGTATATTTCTATTAATATTCTACTATTTAAAGATATTTAACATAAATTAATTTTCAAATTTTATATTGAAAACCAAAATTTACAAATTTTTGAAAAACAAAAATTTTAATTTTGTACCATCACGCTAGTTTACTCGCTGCTAGTTTACTCGCTGCTAGTTAACTAGCTTCTTTTATTGAAAACGAAAAAGTCCAGTTATATTTTTATTAATTTTCCACCTTCACGCTAGTTTACTCGCTGCTAGTTTACTAGCTTCTTTTATTGAAAAAAAAACATCTAGTTATATTTCTTTCAATATTCTACTATTTACAAATATATAACAAATTAATTTTCAAATTTTATATTGAAAACCAAAATTTACAAATTTTTGAAAAACAAAAATTTTAATTTTGTACCATCACGCTAGTTTACTCGCTGCTTGTTACTTGCTGCTAGTTAACTAGCTTCTTTTATTGAAACAAAAAAGTCCAGTTATATTTTTATTAATTTTCCACCTTCACGCTAGTTTACTCGCTGCTTGTTTACTCGCTTCTTTTAATGAAAATGAAAAAGTACAGTTATAATTTTATTAATTTTCTACCATCATGCTAGTTTACTCACTGCCTGTTTACTAGCTTCTTTTAATGAAAAAAAAACTCAAGTTATATTTCTATTAATATTCTACTATTTAAAGATATTTAACATAAATTAATTTTCAAATTTTATACTGAAAACCAAAATTTACAAATTTTCGAAAAACAAAAATTTTAATTTTGTACCATCACGCTAGTTTACTCGCTGCTTGTTTACTCGCTGCTAGTTTACTAGCTTCATTTAATGAAAATTAAAAAGTACAGTTATAATTTTATTAATTTTCAACCATCATGCTAGTTTACTCGCTGCTAGTTTACTAGCTTCTTTTAATGAAAATGAAAAATTACAGTTATAATCTTATTAATTTTCTACCATCACGCTAGTTTACTCGCTGCTAGTTTACTAGCTTCTTTTATTGAAAAAAAAAACTCTAGTTATATTTCTATTAATATTCTACTATTTACAAATATATAACAAATTAATTTTCAAATTTTATACTGAAAACCAAAATTTACAAATTTTTGAAAAACAAAAATTTTAATTTTGTACCATGACGCTAGTTTACTCGCTGCTAGTTTACTAGCTTCTTTTAATGAAAAAAAAACTCTAGTTATATTTCTATTAATATTCTACTATTTAAAGATATTTAACATAAATTAATTTTCAAATTTTATACTGAAAACCAAAATTTACAAATTTTTGTAAAACAAAAATTTTAATTTTGTACCATCATGCTAGTTCACTCGCTGCTTGTTTACTCGCTGCTAGTTTACTAGCTTCATTTAATGAAAATTAAAAAGTACAGTTATAATTTTATTAATTTTCTACCATCACGCTAGTTTACTCGCTGCTATTTTACTAGCTTCTTCTAACGAAATCCAAAAATTCCAGTTATATTTCTATTAATATTCTACTATTTAAAGATATTTTACATAAATTAATTTTCAAATTTTATATTGAAAACTAAAATTTACAAATTTTCGAAAAACAAAAATTATAATTTTGTACGATCACGCTAGTTTACTCGCTGCTTGTTTACTCGCTTCTAGTTACTAGCTTCTTTTAATGAAAATTAAAAAGTACAGTTATAATTTTATTAATTTTCTACCATCATGCAAGTTTACTCGCTGCTATTTTACTAGCTTCTTCTATTGAAATCCAAAAATTACAGTTATATTTCTATTAATATTCTACTATTTAAAGATATTTAACATAAATTAATTTTCAAATTTTATACTGAAAACCAAAATTTACAAATTTTTGAAAAACAAAAATTTTAATTTTGTACCATCACACTAGTTTACTCGCTGCTTGTTTACTCGCTGCTAGTTTACTAGCTTCATTTAATGAAAATTAAAAAGTACAGTTTTAATTTTATTAATTTTCTACCATCATGCTAGTTTACTCGCTGCTAGTTTACTAGCTTCTTTTAATGAAAATGAAAAATTACAGTTATAATCTTATCAATTTTCTACCATCACGCTAGTTTACTCGCTGCTATTTTACTAGCTTCCTCTATTGAAATCCAAAAACTACAGTTATATTTCTATTAAAATTCTACTATTTAAAAGTATTTAACATAAATTAATTTTCAAATTTTATATTGAAAACAAAAATTTCGAAATTTTTGAAAACAAAAATTTTTATTTTGTACCATCACGCTAGTTTACTCGCTGCTAGTTAACTAGCTTCTTTTATTGAAAACGAAAAAGTCCAGTTATATTTTTATTAATTTTCCACCTTCACGCTAGTTTACTCGCTGCTTGTTTACTTGCTGCTAGTTTACTAGCTTCTTTTATTGAAAACGAAAAAGTCCAGTTATATTTTTATTAATTTTCCACCTTCATGCTAGGTTACTCGCTGCTAGTTTACTAGCTTCTTTTAATGAAAATTCTAAAGTACAGTTATAATTTTATTAATTTTCTACCATCATGCTAGTTTACTCGCTGCTAGTTTACTAGCTTCTTTTAATGAAAAAAAACTCTAGTTAAATATCTAATTATATTCTACTATTTACAAATATTTAACATAAATTAATTTTCAAATTTTATACTGAAAACCAAAATTTACAAATTTTTGAAAAACAAAAATTTTAATTTTGTACCATCACACTAGTTTACTCGCTGCTTGTTTATTCGCTGCTAGTTTACTAGCTTCTTTTAATGAAAATGAAAAAGTACAGTTATAATTTTATTAATTTTCTATCATCATGCAAGTTTACTCGCTGCTATTTTACTAGCTTCTTCTATTGAAGTCCAAAAATTACAGTTATATTTCTATTAATATTCTACTATTTACAAATATTTAACATAAATTAATTTTCAAATTTTATACTGAAAACCAAAATTTACAAATTTTTGAAAAACAAAAATTTTAATTTTGTACCATCACACTAGTTTACTCGCTGCTTGTTTACTCGCTGCTAGTTTACTAGCTTCTTTTAATGAAAATGAAAAAGTACAGTTATAATTTTATTAATTTTCTATCATCATGCAAGTTTACTCGCTGCTATTTTACTAGCTTCTTCTATTGAAGTCCAAAAATTACAGTTATATTTCTATTAATATTCTACTATTTAAAGATATTTAACATAAATTAATTTTCAAATTTTATACTGAAAACCAAAATTTACAAATTTTTGAAAAACAAAAATTTTAATTTTGTACCATCACACTAGTTTATTCGCTGCTTGTTTACTCGCTGCTAGTTTACTAGCTTCATTTAATGAAAATTAAAAAGTACAGTTTTAATTTTATTAATTTTCTACCATCATGCTAGTTTACTCGCTGCTAGTTTACTAGCTTCTTTTAATGAAAATGAAAAATTACAGTTATAATCTTATAATTTTCTACCATCACGCTAGTTTACTCGCTGCTATTTTACTAGCTTCCTCTATTGAAATCCAAAAACTACAGTTATATTTCTATTAAAATTCTACTATTTAAAAGTATTTAACATAAATTAATTTTCAAATTTTATATTGAAAACAAAAATTTCGAAATTTTTGAAAACAAAAATTTTTATTTTGTACCATCACGCTAGTTTACTCGCTGCTAGTTAACTAGCTTCTTTTATTGAAACGAAAAAGTCCAGTTATATTTTTATTAATTTTCCACCTTCACGCTAGTTTACTCGCTGCTTGTTTACTTGCTGCTAGTTTACTAGCTTCTTTTATTGAAAACGAAAAAGTCCAGTTATAATTTTATTTATTTTCCACCTTCATGCTAGGTTACTCGCTGCTAGTTTACTAGCTTCTTTTAATGAAAATTCTAAAGTACAGTTATAATTTTATTAATTTTCTACCATCATGCTAGTTTACTCGCTGCTAGTTTACTAGCTTCTTTAATGAAAAAAAACTCTAGTTAAATATCTAATTATATTCTACTATTTACAAATATTTAACATAAATTAATTTTCAAATTTTATACTGAAAACCAAAATTTACAAATTTTTGAAAAACAAAAATTTTAATTTTGTACCATCACACTAGTTTACTCGCTGCTTGTTTATTCGCTGCTAGTTTACTAGCTTCTTTTAATGAAAATGAAAAGTACAGTTATAATTTTATTAATTTTCTATCATCATGCAAGTTTACTCGCTGCTATTTTACTAGCTTCTTCTATTGAAGTCCAAAAATTACAGTTATATTTCTATTAATATTCTACTATTTACAAATATTTAACATAAATTAATTTTCAAATTTTATACTGAAAACCAAAATTTACAAATTTTTGAAAAACAAAAATTTTAATTTTGTACCATCACACTAGTTTACTCGCTGCTTGTTTACTCGCTGCTAGTTTACTAGCTTCTTTTAATGAAAATGAAAAAGTACAGTTATAATTTTATTAATTTTCTATCATCATGCAAGTTTACTCGCTGCTATTTTACTAGCTTCTTCTATTGAAGTCCAAAAATTACAGTTATATTTCTATTAATATTCTACTATTTAAAGATATTTAACATAAATTAATTTTCAAATTTTATACTGAAAACCAAAATTTACAAATTTTTGAAAAACAAAAATTTTAATTTTGTACCATCACGCTAGTTTACTCGCTGCTAGTTTACTAGCTTCTTTTAATGAAAAAAAAACTCTAGTTATATTTCTATTAATATTCTACTATTTAAAGATATTTAACATAAATTAATTTTCAAATTTTATACTGAAAACCAAAATTTACAAATTTTTGAAAAACAAAAATTTTAATTTTGTACCATCACACTAGTTTACTCGCTGCTTGTTTACTCGCTGCTAGTTTACTAGCTTCATTTAATGAAAATTAAAAAGTACAGTTTTAATTTTATTAATTTTCTACCATCATGCTAGTTTACTCGCTGCTAGTTTACTAGCTTCTTTTAATGAAAATGAAAAATTACAGTTATAATCTTATTAATTTTCTACCATCAAGCTAGTTTACTCGCTGCTATTTTACTAGCTTCTTCTATTGAAATATAAAAACTACAGTTATATTTCTATTAATATTCTACTATTTAAAAGTATTTAACATAAATTAATTTTCAAATTTTATATTGAAAACAAAAATTTCGAAATTTTTGAAAAACAAAAATTTTTATTTTGTACCATCACGCTAGTTTACTCGCTGCTAGTTAACTAGCTTCTTTTATTGAAAACGAAAAAGTCCAGTTATATTTTTATTAATTTTCCACCTTCACGCTAGTTTACTCGCTGCTTGTTTACTTGCTGCTAGTTTACTAGCTTCTTTTATTGAAAACGAAAAAGTACAGTTATAATTTTATTAATTTTCTACCATCATGCTAGTTTACTCGCTGCTAGTTTACTAGCTTCTTTTAATGAAAAAAAACTCTAGTTAAATATCTAATTATATTCTACTATTTACAAATATTTAACATAAATTAATTTTCAAATTTTATACTGAAAACCAAAATTTACAAATTTTTGAAAAACAAAAATTTTAATTTTGTACGATCACGCTAGTTTACTCGCTGCTTGTTTACTCGCTTCTAGTTTACTAGCTTCATTTAATGAAAATTAAAAAGTACAGTTTTAATTTTATTAATTTTCTACCATCATGCAAGTTTACTCACTGCTAATTTACTAGCCTCTTCTATTGAAATCCAAAAATTACAGTTATATTTCTATTAATATTCTACTATTTAAAGATATTTAACATAAATTAATTTTCAAATTTTATATTGAAAACCAAAATTTACAAATTTTTGAAAAACAAAAATTTTAATTTTGTACCATCACGCTAGTTTACTCGCTGCTAGTTTACTCGCTGCTAGTTAACTAGCTTCTTTTAATGAAAATGAAAAAGTACAGTTATAATTTTATTAATTTTCTACCATCACGCTAGTTTACTCGCTGCTATTTTACTAGCTTCTTCTAACGAAATCCAAAAATTCCAGTTATATTTCTATTAATATTCTACTATTTAAAGATATTTAACATAAATTAATTTTCAAATTTTATATTGAAAACCAAAATTTACAAATTTTCGAAAAACAAAAATTATAATTTTGTACGATCACGCTAGTTTACTCGCTGCTTGTTTACTCGCTTCTAGTTTACTAGCTTCATTTAATGAAAATTAAAAAGTACAGTTTTAATTTTATTAATTTTCTACCATCATGCAAGTTTACTCGCTGCTAATTTACTAGCTTCTTCTATTGAAATCCAAAAATTACAGTTATATTTCTATTAATATTCTACTATTTAAAGATATTTAACATAAATTAATTTTCAAATTTTATATCGAAAACCAAAATTTACAAATTTTGAAAAACAAAAATTTTAATTTTGTACCATCACGCTAGTTTACTCGCTGCTAGTTTACTCGCTGCTAGTTAACTAGCTTCTTTTAATGAAAATGAAAAAGTACAGTTATAATTTTATTAATTTTCTACCATCACGCTAGTTTACTCGCTGCTATTTTACTAGCTTCTTCTAACGAAATCCAAAAATTCCAGTTATATTTCTATTAATATTCTACTATTTAAAGATATTTAACATAAATTAATTTTCAAATTTTATATTGAAAACCTAAATTTACAAATTTTCGAAAAACAAAAATTATAATTTTGTACGATCACGCTAGTTTACTCGCTGCTTGTTTACTCGCTTCTAGTTTACTAGCTTCTTTTAATGAAAATTAAAAAGTACAGTTATAATTTTATTAATTTTCTACCATCATGCAAGTTTACTCGCTGCTATTTTACTAGCTTCTTCTATTGAAATCCAAAAATTACAGTTATATTTCTATTAATATTCTACTATTTAAAGATATTTAACATAAATTAATTTTCAAATTTTATACTGAAAACCAAAATTTACAAATTTTTGAAAAACAAAAATTTTAATTTTGTACCATCACACTAGTTTATTCGCTGCTTGTTTACTCGCTGCTAGTTTACTAGCTTCATTTAATGAAAATTAAAAAGTACAGTTTTAATTTTATTAATTTTCTACCATCATGCTAGTTTACTCGCTGCTAGTTTACTAGCTTCTTTTAATGAAAATGAAAAATTACAGTTATAATCTTATCAATTTTCTACCATCACGCTAGTTTACTCGCTGCTATTTTACTAGCTTCCTCTATTGAAATCCAAAAACTACAGTTATATTTCTATTAAAATTCTACTATTTAAAAGTATTTAACATAAATTAATTTTTAAATTTTATATTGAAAACAAAAATTTCGAAATTTTTGAAAACAAAAATTTTTATTTTGTACCATCACGCTAGTTTACTCGCTGCTAGTTAACTAGCTTCTTTTATTGAAAACGAAAAAGTCCAGTTATATTTTTATTAATTTTCCACCTTCACGCTAGTTTACTCGCTGCTTGTTTACTTGCTGCTAGTTTACTAGCTTCTTTTATTGAAAACGAAAAAGTCCAGTTATATTTTTATTAATTTTCCACCTTCATGCTAGGTTACTCGCTGCTTGTTTACTAGCTTCTTTTAATGAAAAAAAACTCTAGTTAAATATCTAATTATATTCTACTATTTACAAATATTTAACATAAATTAATTTTCAAATTTTATACTGAAAACCAAAATTTAGAAATTTTTGAAAAACAAAAATTTTAATTTTGTACCATCACACTAGTTTACTCGCTGCTTGTTTATTCGCTGCTAGTTTACTAGCTTCTTTTAATGAAAATGAAAAAGTACAGTTATAATTTTATTAATTTTCTATCATCATGCAAGTTTACTCGCTGCTATTTTACTAGCTTCTTCTATTGAAGTCCAAAAATTACAGTTATATTTCTATTAATATTCTACTATTTACAAATATTTAACATAAATTAATTTTCAAATTTTATATTGAAAACCAGAATTTAAAAATTTTTGAAAAACTAAAATTTTAATTTTCCACCATCACACTAGTTTACTCGCTGCTTGTTTACTCGCTGCTAGTTTACTAGCTTCTTTTAATGAAAATGAAAAAGTACAGTTATAATTTTATTAATTTTCTATCATCATGCAAGTTTACTCGCTGCTATTTTACTAGCTTCTTCTATTGAAGTCCAAAAATTACAGTTATATTTCTATTAATATTCTACTATTTAAAAATATTTAACATTATTTGATTTTCAAATTTTATTTTGAAAACCAGAATTTAAAAATTTTTGAAAAACTAAAATTTTAATTTTCCACCATCACGCTAGTTTACTCGCTGCTAGTTTACTAGCTTCTTTTAATGAAAAAAAAACTCTAGTTATATTTCTATTAATATTCTACTATTTACAAATATATAACATAAATTAATTTTCAAATTTTATATTGAAAACCAAAATTTACAAATTTTCGAAAAACAAAAATTATAATTTTGTACCATCACGATAGTTTACTCGCTGCTTGTTTACTCGCTTGTAGTTTACTAGCTTCTTTTAATGAAAATTAAAAAGTACAGTTATAATTTTATTAATTTTCTACCATCATGCAAGTTTACTCGCTGCTATTTTACTAGCTTCTTCTATTGAAATCCAAAAATTACAGTTATATTTCTATTAATATTCTACTATTTAAAGATATTTAACATAAATTAATTTTCAAATTTTATACTGAAAACCAAAATTTACAAATTTTTGAAAAACAAAAATTTTAATTTTGTAACATCACACTAGTTTACTCGCTGCTTGTTTACTCGCTGCTAGTTTACTAGCTTCATTTAATGAAAATTAAAAAGTACAGTTTTAATTTTATTAATTTTCTACCATCATGCTAGTTTACTCGCTGCTAGTTTACTAGCTTCTTTTAATGAAAATGAAAAATTACAGTTATAATCTTATTAATTTTCTACCATCACGCTAGTTTACTCGCTGCTATTTTACTAGCTTCTTCTATTGAAATCCAAAAACTACAGTTATATTTCTATTAAAATTCTACTATTTAAAAGTATTTAACATAAATTAATTTTCAAATTTTATATTGAAAACAAAAATTTCGAAATTTTTGAAAAACAAAAATTTTTATTTTGTACCATCACGCTAGTTTACTCGCTGCTAGTTTACTCGCTGCTAAGTTACTAGCTTCTTTTAATGAAAATGAAAAAGTACAGTTACAATTTTATTAATTTTCTACCATCATGCTAGTTTACACGCTGCTAGTTTACTAGCTTCTTTTAATGAAAAAAAAACTCTAGTTATATTTCTATTAATATTCTACTATTTACAAATATATAACATAAATTAATTTTCAAATTTTATATTGAAAACCAAAATTTCGAAATTTTTGAAAAACAAAAATTTTTATTTTGTACCATCACGCTAGTTTACTCGCTGCTAGTTAACTAGCTTCTTTTATTGAAAACGAAAAAGTCCAGTTATATTTTTATTAATTTTCCACCTTCACGCTAGTTTACTCGCTGCTTGTTTACTTGCTGCTAGTTTACTAGCTTCTTTTAATGAAAAAAAACTCTAGTTAAATTTCTAATTATATTCTACTATTTACAAATATTTAACATAAATTAATTTTCAAATTTTATATTGAAAACCAAAATTTACAAATTTTTGAAAAACAAGAATTTTAATTTTGTACCATCACACTAGTTTACTCGCTGCTGTTTACTCGCTGCTAGTTTACTAGCTTCATTTAATGAAAATTAAAGAGTACAGTTTTAATTTTATTAATTTTCTACCATCATGCTAGTTTACTCGCTGCTAGTTTACTAGCTTCTTTTAATGAAAATGAAAAATTACAGTTATAATCTTATTAATTTTCTACCATCACGCTAGTTTACTCGCTGCTAGTTTACTAGCTTCTTTTATTGAAAAAAAAAACTCTAGTTATATTTCTATTAATATTCTACTATTTACAAATATATAACAAATTAATTTTCAAATTTTATACTGAAAACCAAAATTTACAAATTTTTGAAAAACAAAAATTTTAATTTTGTACCATCACGCTAGTTTACTCGCTGCTAGTTTACTAGCTTCTTTTAATGAAAAAAAAACTCTAGTTATATTTCTATTAATATTCTACTATTTAAAGATATTTAACATAAATTAATTTTCAAATTTTATACTGAAAACCAAAATTTACAAATTTTTGAAAAACAAAAATTTTAATTTTGTACCATCATGCTAGTTCACTCGCTGCTTGTTTACTCGCTGCTAGTTTACTAGCTTCATTTAATGAAAATTAAAAAGTACAGTTATAATTTTATTAATTTTCTACCATCACGCTAGTTTACTCGCTGCTATTTTACTAGCTTCTTCTAACAAAATCCAAAAATTCCAGTTATATTTCTATTAATATTCTACTATTTAAAGATATTTTACATAAATTAATTTTCAAATTTTATATTGAAAACTAAAATTTACAAATTTTCGAAAAACAAAAATTTTAATTTTGTACCATCACGCTAGTTTACTCGCTGCTAGTTTACTCGCTGCTAAGTTACTAGCTTCTTTTAATGAAAATGAAAAAGTACAGTTATAATTTTATTAATTTTCTACCATCACGCTAGTTTACTCGCTGCTATTTTACTAGCTTCTTCTAACGAAATCCAAAAATTCCAGTTATATTTCTATTAATATTCTACTATTTAAAGATATTTAACATAAATTAATTTTCAAATTTTATATTGAAAACCAAAATTTACAAATTTTCGAAAAACAAAAATTATAATTTTGTACGATCACGCTAGTTTACTCGCTGCTTGTTTACTCGCTTCTAGTTTACTAGCTTCTTTTAATGAAAATTAAAAAGTACAGTTATAATTTTATTAATTTTCTACCATCATGCAAGTTTACTCGCTGCTATTTTACTAGCTTCTTCTATTGAAATCCAAAAATTACAGTTATATTTCTATTAATATTCTACTATTTAAAGATATTTAACATAAATTAATTTTCAAATTTTATACTGAAAACCAAAATTTACAAATTTTTGAAAAACAAAAATTTTAATTTTGTACCATCACACTAGTTTATTCGCTGCTTGTTTACTCGCTGCTAGTTTACTAGCTTCATTTAATGAAAATTAAAAAGTACAGTTTTAATTTTATTAATTTTCTACCATCATGCTAGTTTACTCGCTGCTAGTTTACTAGCTTCTTTTAATGAAAATGAAAAATTACAGTTATAATCTTATTAATTTTCTACCATCACGCTAGTTTACTCGCTGCTATTTTACCAGCTTCCTCTATTGAAATCCAAAAACTACAGTTATATTTCTATTAAAATTCTACTATTTAAAAGTATTTAACATAAATTAATTTTCAAATTTTATATTGAAAACAAAAATTTCGAAATTTTTGAAAAACAAAAATTTTTATTTTGTACCATCACGCTAGTTTACTCGCTGCTAGTTAACTAGCTTCTTTTATTGAAAACGAAAAAGTCCAGTTATATTTTTATTAATTTTCCACCTTCACGCTAGTTTACTCGCTGCTTGTTTACTTGCTGCTAGTTTACTAGCTTCTTTTATTGAAAACGAAAAAGTCCAGTTATATTTTTATTAATTTTCCACCTTCATGCTAGGTTACTCGCTGCTAGTTTACTAGCTTCTTTTAATGAAAATTCTAAAGTACAGTTATAATTTTATTAATTTTCTACCATCATGCTAGTTTACTCGCTGCTAGTTTACTAGCTTCTTTTAATGAAAAAAAACTCTAGTTAAATATCTAATTATATTCTACTATTTACAAATATTTAACATAAATTAATTTTCAAATTTTATACTGAAAACCAAAATTTACAAATTTTTGAAAAACAAAAATTTTAATTTTGTACCATCACACTAGTTTACTCGCTGCTTGTTTATTCGCTGCTAGTTTACTAGCTTCTTTTAATGAAAATGAAAAAGTACAGTTATAATTTTATTAATTTTCTATCATCATGCAAGTTTACTCGCTGCTATTTTACTAGCTTCTTCTATTGAAGTCCAAAAATTACAGTTATATTTCTATTAATATTCTACTATTTAAAGATATTTAACATAAATTAATTTTCAAATTTTATACTGAAAACCAAAATTTACAAATTTTTGAAAAACAAAATTTTAATTTTGTACCATCACGCTAGTTTACTCGCTGCTAGTTTACTAGCTTCTTTTAATGAAAAAAAACTCTAGTTATATTTCTATTAATATTCCACTATTTAAAGATATTTAACATAAATTAATTTTCAAATTTTATACTGAAAACCAAAATTTACAAATTTTTGAAAAACAAAAATTTTAATTTTGTACCATCACACTAGTTTACTCGCTGCTTGTTTACTCGCTGCTAGTTTACTAGCTTCATTTAATGAAAATTAAAAAGTACAGTTTTAATTTTATTAATTTTCTACCATCATGCTAGTTTACTCGCTGCTAGTTTACTAGCTTCTTTTAATGAAAATGAAAAATTACAGTTATAATCTTATTAATTTTCTACCATCAAGCTAGTTTACTCGCTGCTATTTTACTAGCTTCTTCTATTGAAATCCAAAAACTACAGTTATATTTCTATTAATATTCTACTATTTAAAAGTATTTAACATAAATTAATTTTCAAATTTTATATTGAAAACAAAAATTTCGAAATTTTGGAAAAACAAAAATTTTTATTTTGTACCATCACGCTAGTTTACTCGCTGCTAGTTAACTAGCTTCTTTTATTGAAAACGAAAAAGTACAGTTATAATTTTATTAATTTTCTACCATCACGCTAGTTTACTCGCTGCTATTTTACTAGCTTCTTCTAACGAAATCCAAAAATTCCAGTTATATTTCTATTAATATTCTACTATTTAAAGATATTTAACATAAATTAATTTTCAAATTTTATATTGAAAACCAAAATTTACAAATTTTTGAAAAACAAAATTTTAATTTTGTACCATCACTCTAGTTTACTCGCTGCTAGTTTACTCGCTGCTAGTTAACTAGCTTCTTTTATTGAAAACGAAAAAGTCCAGTTATATTTTTATTAATTTTCCACCTTCACGCTACTTTACTCGCTGCTAGTTTACTAGCTTCTTTTAATGAAAATGAAAAATTACAGTTATAATCTTATTAATTTTCTACCATCAAGCTAGTTTACTCGCTGCTATTTACTAGCTTCTTCTATTGAAATCCAAAAACTACAGTTATATTTCGATTAATATTCTACTATTTAAAAGTATTTAACATAAATTAATTTTCAAATTTTATATTGAAAACAAAAATTTCGAAATTTTGGAAAAACAAAAATTTTTATTTTGTACCATCACGCTAGTTTACTCGCTGCTAGTTAACTAGCTTCTTTTATTGAAAACGAAAAAGTACAGTTATAATTTTATTAATTTTCTACCATCACGCTAGTTTACTCGCTGCTATTTTACTAGCTTCTTCTAACGAAATCCAAAAATTCCAGTTATATTCTATTAATATTCTACTATTTAAAGATATTTAACATAAATTAATTTTCAAATTTTATATTGAAAACCAAAATTTACAAATTTTTGAAAAACAAAAATTTTAATTTTGTACCATCACTCTAGTTTACTCGCTGCTAGTTTACTCGCTGCTAGTTAACTAGCTTCTTTTATTGAAAACGAAAAAGTCCAGTTATATTTTTATTAATTTTCCACCTTCACGCTACTTTACTCGCTGCTAGTTTACTAGCTTCTTTTATTGAAAAAAGAACATCTAGTTATATTTCTTTCAATATTCTACTATTTACAAATATATAACAAATTAATTTTCAAATTTTATATTGAAAACCAAAATTTACAAATTTTTGAAAACAAAAATTTTAATTTTGTACCATCACACTAGTTTACTCGCTGCTTGTTTACTCGCTGCTAGTTTACTAGCTTCATTTAATGAAATTAAAAAGTACAGTTTTAATTTTATTAATTTTCTACCATCATGCTAGTTTACTCGCTGCTAGTTTACTAGCTTCTTTTAATGAAAATGAAAAATTACAGTTATAATCTTATTAATTTTCTACCATCAAGCTAGTTTACTCGCTGCTATTTTACTAGCTTCTTCTAGTGAAATCCAAAAACTACAGTTATATTTCTATTAATATTCTACTATTTAAAAGTATTTAACATAAATTAATTTTCAAATTTTATATTGAAAACAAAAATTTCGAAATTTTGGAAAAACAAAAATTTTTATTTTGTACCATCACGCTAGTTTACTCGCTGAAAGTTAACTAGCTTCTTTTATTGAAAACGAAAAAGTACAGTTATAATTTTATTAATTTTCTACCATCACGCTAGTTTACTCGCTGCTATTTTACTAGCTTCTTCTAACGAAATCCAAAAATTCCAGTTATATTTCTATTAATATTCTACTATTTAAAGATATTTAACATAAATTAATTTTCAAATTTTATATTGAAAACCAAAATTTACAAATTTTTGAAAAACAAAAATTTTAATTTTGTACCATCACGCTAGTTTACTCGCTGCTAGTTTACTCGCTGCTAGTTAACTAGCTTCTTTTATTGAAAACGAAAAAGTCCAGTTATATTTTTATTAATTTTCCACCTTCATGCTAGGTTACTCGCTGCTAGTTTACTAGCTTCTTTTAATGAAAATTCTAAAGTACAGTTATAATTTTATTAATTTTCTACCATCATGCTAGTTTACTCGCTGCTAGTTTACTAGCTTCTTTTAATGAAAAAAAACTCTAGTTAAATATCTAATTATATTCTACTATTTACAAATATTTAACATAAATTAATTTTCAAATTTTATACTGAAAACCAAAATTTACAAATTTTTGAAAAACAAAAATTTTAATTTTGTACCATCACACTAGTTTACTCGCTGCTTGTTTATTCGCTGCTAGTTTACTAGCTTCTTTTAATGAAAATGAAAAAGTACAGTTATAATTTTATTAATTTTCTATCATCATGCAAGTTTACTCGCTGCTATTTTACTAGCTTCTTCTATTGAAGTCCAAAAATTACAGTTATATTTCTATTAATATTCTACTATTTAAAGATATTTAACATAAATTAATTTTCAAATTTTATACTGAAAACCAAAATTTACAAATTTTTGAAAAACAAAAATTTTAATTTTGTACCATCACGCTAGTTTACTCGCTGCTAGTTTACTAGCTTCTTTTAATGAAAAAAAAACTCTAGTTATATTTCTATTAATATTCCACTATTTAAAGATATTTAACATAAATTAATTTCAAATTTTATACTGAAAACCAAAATTTACAAATTTTTGAATAACAAAATTTTAATTTTGTACCAACACACTAGTTTACTCGCTGCTAGTTTTACTAGCTTCTTCTATTGAAGTCCAAAAATTACAGTTATATTTCTATTAATATTCTACTATTTAAAGATATTTAACATAAATTAATTTTCAAATTTTATACTGAAAACCAAAATTTACAAATTTTTGAAAAACAAAAATTTTAATTTTGTACCATCACGCTAGTTTACTCGCTGCTAGTTTACTAGCTTCTTTTAATGAAAAAAAAACTCTAGTTATATTTCTATTAATATTCCACTATTTAAAGATATTTAACATAAATTAATTTTCAAATTTTATACTGAAAACCAAAATTTACAAATTTTTGAAAAACAAAAATTTTAATTTTGTACCATCACACTAGTTTACTCGCTGCTTGTTTACTCGCTGCTAGTTTACTAGCTTCATTTAATGAAAATTAAAAAGTACAGTTTTAATTTTATTAATTTTCTACCATCATGCTAGTTTACTCGCTGCTAGTTTACTAGCTTCTTTTAATGAAAATGAAAAATTACAGTTATAATCTTATTAATTTTCTACCATCAAGCTAGTTTACTCGCTGCTATTTTACTAGCTTCTTCTATTGAAATCCAAAAACTACAGTTATATTTCTATTAATATTCTACTATTTAAAAGTATTTAACATAAATTAATTTTCAAATTTTATATTGAAAACAAAAATTTCGAAATTTTGGAAAAACAAAAATTTTTATTTTGTACCATCACGCTAGTTTACTCGCTGCTAGTTAACTAGCTTCTTTTATTGAAAACGAAAAAGTACAGTTATAATTTTATTAATTTTCTACCATCACGCTAGTTTACTCGCTGCTATTTTACTAGCTTCTTCTAACGAAATCCAAAAATTCCAGTTATATTTCTATTAATATTCTACTATTTAAAGATATTTAACATAAATTAATTTTCAAATTTTATATTGAAAACCAAAATTTACAAATTTTTGAAAAACAAAATTTTAATTTTGTACCATCACTCTAGTTTACTCGCTGCTAGTTTACTCGCTGCTAGTTAACTAGCTTCTTTTATTGAAAACGAAAAAGTCCAGTTATATTTTTATTAATTTTCCACCTTCACGCTACTTTACTCGCTGCTAGTTTACTAGCTTCTTTTAATGAAAATGAAAAATTACAGTTATAATCTTATTAATTTTCTACCATCAAGCTAGTTTACTCGCTGCTATTTTACTAGCTTCTTCTATTGAAATCCAAAAACTACAGTTATATTTCGATTAATATTCTACTATTTAAAAGTATTTAACATAAATTAATTTTCAAATTTTATATTGAAAACAAAAATTTCGAAATTTTGGAAAAACAAAAATTTTTATTTTGTACCATCACGCTAGTTTACTCGCTGCTAGTTAACTAGCTTCTTTTATTGAAAACGAAAAAGTACAGTTATAATTTTATTAATTTTCTACCATCACGCTAGTTTACTCGCTGCTATTTTACTAGCTTCTTCTAACGAAATCCAAAAATTCCAGTTATATTTCTATTAATATTCTACTATTTAAAGATATTTAACATAAATTAATTTTCAAATTTTATATTGAAAACCAAAATTTACAAATTTTTGAAAAACAAAAATTTTAATTTTGTACCATCACTCTAGTTTACTCGCTGCTAGTTTACTCGCTGCTAGTTAACTAGCTTCTTTTATTGAAAACGAAAAAGTCCAGTTATATTTTTATTAATTTTCCACCTTCACGCTACTTTACTCGCTGCTAGTTTACTAGCTTCTTTTATTGAAAAAAGAACATCTAGTTATATTTCTTTCAATATTCTACTATTTACAAATATATAACAAATTAATTTTCAAATTTTATATTGAAAACCAAAATTTACAAATTTTTGAAAAACAAAAATTTTAATTTTGTACCATCACACTAGTTTACTCGCTGCTTGTTTACTCGCTGCTAGTTTACTAGCTTCATTTAATGAAAATTAAAAAGTACAGTTTTAATTTTATTAATTTTCTACCATCATGCTAGTTTACTCGCTGCTAGTTTACTAGCTTCTTTTAATGAAAATGAAAAATTACAGTTATAATCTTATTAATTTTCTACCATCAAGCTAGTTTACTCGCTGCTATTTTACTAGCTTCTTCTAGTGAAATCCAAAAACTACAGTTATATTTCTATTAATATTCTACTATTTAAAAGTATTTAACATAAATTAATTTTCAAATTTTATTTTGAAAACAAAAATTTCGAAATTTTGGAAAAACAAAAATTTTTATTTTGTACCATCACGCTAGTTTACTCGCTGAAGTTAACTAGCTTCTTTTATTGAAAACGAAAAAGTACAGTTATAATTTTATTAATTTTCTACCATCACGCTAGTTTACTCGCTGCTATTTTACTAGCTTCTTCTAACGAATCCAAAAATTCCAGTTATATTTCTATTAATATTCTACTATTTAAAGATATTTAACATAAATTAATTTTCAAATTTATATTGAAAACCAAAATTTACAAATTTTTGAAAAACAAAAATTTTAATTTTGTACCATCACGCTAGTTTACTCGCTGCTAGTTTACTCGCTGCTAGTTAACTAGCTTCTTTATTGAAAACGAAAAAGTCCAGTTATATTTTTATTAATTTTCCACCTTCATGCTAGGTTACTCGCTGCTAGTTTACTAGCTTCTTTTAATGAAAATTCTAAAGTACAGTTATATTTTATTAATTTTCTACCATCATGCTAGTTTACCTCGCTGCTAGTTTACTAGCTTCTTTTAATGAAAAAAAACTCTAGTTAAATATCTAATTATATTCTACTATTTACAAATATTTAACATAAATTAATTTCAAATTTTATACTGAAAACCAAAATTTACAAATTTTTGAAAAACAAAAATTTTAATTTTGTACCATCACACTAGTTTACTCGCTGCTTGTTTATTCGCTGCTAGTTTACTAGCTTCTTTTAATGAAAATGAAAAAGTACAGTTATAATTTTATTAATTTTCTATCATCATGCAAGTTTACCTCGCTGCTATTTTACTAGCTTCTTCTATTGAAGTCCAAAAATTACAGTTATATTTCTATTAATATTCTACTATTAAAGATATTTACATAAATTAATTTTCAAATTTTATACTGAAAACCAAAATTTACAAATTTTTGAAAAACAAAAATTTTAATTTTGTACCATCACGCTAGTTTACTCGCTGCTAGTTTACTAGCTTCTTTAATGAAAAAAAACTCTAGTTATATTTCTATTAATATTCCACTATTTAAAGATATTTAACATAAATTAATTTTCAAATTTTATACTGAAAACCAAAATTTACAAATTTTTGAATAACAAAAATTTTAATTTTGTACCAACACACTAGTTTACTCGCTGCTTGTTTACTCGCTGCTAGTTACTAGCTTCATTTAATGAAAATTAAAAAGTACAGTTTTAATTTTATTAATTTTCTACCATCATGCTAGTTACTCGTGCTACTGCTGTTACTAGCTTCTTTTAATGAAAATGAAAATTACAGTTATAATCTTATTAATTTTCTACCATCAAGCTAGTTTACTCGCTGCTATTTTACTAGCTTCTTCTATTGAAATCCAAACTAAGTTACAGTTTCTATTAATATTCTACTATTTAAAAGTATTTAACATAAATTAATTTTCAAATTTTTATTGAAAACAAAAATTTCGAAATTTGGAAAACAAAAATTTTTATTTTGTACCATCACGCTAGTTTATCGCTGCTAGTTAACTAGCTTCTTTTATTGAAAACGAAAAAGTACAGTTATAATTTTATTAATTTTCTACCATCACGCTAGTTTACTCGCTGCTTTTTACTAGCTTCTTCTAACGAAATCCAAAAATTCCAGTTATATTTCTATTAATATTCTACTATTTA
>WOFM01001760.1:0-106886 GCA_011428145.1 Ericerus pela | reverse complement strand
TTTCATTTTAAGACCTTCCCCATCAATTTTCATTCAGTAGAACTTGAGAAAATTGAAAATGTGTAAAAGCATTGTAAAAATTTGTTGGTGTTGTAACGGAAATCCCACCTCATCGCCTTCTTCATCATCATCACAATTCTATATATATATATATATATGTCATACATTCATTCCACTCACGAATCGCTTCCCCTACCTTTCGCTAACTGATAATGCTGTGCTTCGCCATTTCATATTTTACTTGTGAAATATATTTCAGTCTGCTAATAAATGTTGTAATATAATAAAGTGTCAAGTTCTTTCGATCCTCGTTCTGCACGCCTCACATCATGGTAGCCATCGCTGCAGAAGAACTTTGAGGAGAGACTTGTAAAATTTTGAAATAAATGCAAACGTAATATTTTTTGAATTGATTTACTGTTGTGCGAAAATTTTTTCATGTTTCTTGGTGAATAATACACAAAATAATTACCGTGTTTTTTCGAGAATTAAAACTCGAATTTTAATTTTATTAATTTTCACAAAAATTTAAATTAAATAGAAATTCGAAGCTAAATGTTCCAGACTTAATAATGGCCAATCCTGGAAGTCATCGAACACCCAATCCAGAAAGGACCACCAAAAAGATCCTGAGAGCAACCAGAGGAAACCTGCTTCCGTTGTTGAGGATTCAACAGCAGTCCACTCATCAAAGACCATTTTTTTTGGCCAACCCAAATCCAAATTAAAGCAGGAAGTAGACGGTGCATCAGCGAAGTTCAAGAAGCAGAAATTTTTTATCGCAACAACAGAAATCGTCAAACTGTGTAAAGGTAATATATATTGTAGCAAATTATTTTTCGTATGTAAAAAATTATTGTGTTTGAATTGAGGGTAATAATTTTAATAGCCCAATAATAATATATGTCCCCCTTAATAGATTTGTTAGAAGGAAAAATAGGAGAATATAGAGTAGAGAAAAAGGAATTAGAAGAATTAATAAAAAAGTTTGAAGGTGAAAGAGTGATAGACGTGAAGATAGAAATGTATAATTTGCCATTTTATAAATATTTTACTGGTGAAATAGTATTGGAATCGTTTGTGATAGATATATCAGGGAGAATTGAAGAAATAAGTAGCATAAAATATATTAAAATTTTAGAATCTTCAACAAATTATTTTTCGAATAGAGTCTATAGTTCTGAGGAATCGAAAAATAAATTTATGAATTGATTTTTTAATTAATTAATGAAATAATAAAAAACTGGAGAGTATTGAAATAAATGAAAACAAGAATAACGAAAAAGACATATGTGGGGACTCAACCGTATGAGGTAAAGGGGCTCGAACCCCTTGACAACAGTCACCACCCCAAAGGGCAGGCTAATAATCGTCCTTGTGATGTTAAGCCACACACAAAATACGTTTGATCGTAATTACCTGCAAGTACATGCAGGTAATGTACGAGTACCGAATCGTGACATCACTAAACAATGTCACGATCCGTACATGAACTGGCCAGCCATCTCTTATCATGATAGGGGATGATGCAACCTGGCCGCCTTCACCGACGTACGTATTATCTTACGTACATTTGTTTGTGTGTGTGCAAATAAGCCGTATATAAACCACCCAAACCAGCTCTAAAATCGCCAGTGTTTGCCTTGGTTTTGGCTTACCCTTACTTGTGTACGAAGTGGCTGAACACGCTTAAATTCTGTTGAATTTCCTTCTGGTGAGAATATCTCTCACGACAAGGTATTCCACAGTGGTGACCTCGATGTGATTTTTGGCTACGTCGTTAGGTGTCCTTAGGCGAGTTGCGCTTGTACAAAAATTTGGCACAGTGCGCTGGCAAGATACTTGCTTGCTAAGCAAAATAAAAATTTTTTTAGACTAAGACACCTTTTAGGTCGTCGAAGTAGAGTCTGCTGAAGTGGGAATTTATACCCTTCTCCTTAAAATATATAAACAAGGAGAAACAAGACAGTAGACCTGGAGGAAGAAGGTTGGACTCATCCCCCAACTCCCCCGACTTTGACTCGACACTCTACGAATTTACCAAAAACTGAAGAAGGCCCTCAACACCCAGAATTAGCACGACTGGGAACTGCAATAAATAAAGAAGAACTCGCAGTTAAAACGTTGAGAAGTGGTCGAACTTTAAGCCAAGGTTCAGACCTGAAAACACCTGTCCCACAAACACAGGAGCCAGTGTTTTCGACCAGCAAGGAAGGAAGTAGTTCTGTCGAATACCCTTTTCACCAGAAAGACATAGCAATGGTTCCACCACCAACTGAAAACCCACAACCATCGCAGGGAGGTAGTAGTCAGCCACAGCTGACACCCAAAGTCTTGGCGCAGATTATGCAACTTTTGCAATTGCAGCCAGGGCAGAACCCCAACTTCTACAGACGGAGGATAGAGATCCCGGAATTTCTGCCCAATGAGGTAGACTTATGGTTGACTCTATTAGAAGGCAGGTTCAAGACAGAAAACATTACACTGAACCAGCGGTATCTACATATTTGTGGAGGCATGCCCCCGCAGATAATCCGCCACATTCCGGACATCATGGAATGCCCTTTGACAGAAGATGACAAATATGCCTGGTTCGTCAAGAAAATAAAAAATGTATTTGGAAAAACAAAGAACGAAATCATTGATGATGTGATGGGTGGTATGAAGATGGGGTACGACAAACCCTCGATCTTCATGGCGAAGTTAAGGCAGAAGGCGGATAATATCGTAGCCCCTTCTGTCATAGGCAATCAATTTTGCAAACAACTTCCCCAAAGTGTTGTGCAATGCCTAGCCACCGTAGGTTCAACCGTGATCAATACACCCGCAGACTTGGACTTCCTTGCGAAATCAGCAGATAATGCGCTCGAATACACCAGGTCAAAGCCAGTGGTCAGTGCAGTATCTGCAGAGACTGGAGAACTCGCTCAACTTCGAGCCCAAATAGCTCAGTTGACCAATGAGGTAAAATGGAACAAAAGCCAGAGCTCGACAAAACCCAACAGTAGCTGGCAACAAAGATCTAAATCAAGAAGCAACAACAACAACGGCAATAGCAGAGGATGACAGTCCCAGTCCAGAGACCGCAGATCTAGTTCCAGTAACAGGGGTCAGAGTTCAACTCCCCCTAGAACATCATCTCCCAAAACCCAGTCTCAAAATTGGGATGATAAATGTTGTTTCTTTCACAACAGGTTTGGCGCGGAGGCCACCAAATGCAACAACAGGTGCAAATGGTGGGGTAAATCCTACAACAAGGAGGCGTCAAACTAGAACGAAGGGCCATCTATGCGGCCGAAGACCCCTTGGAAAAACACTCATGCCGCCTGTTCATCAAGGACAGGACTAACAGGAGATGGTACTTGATAGACTCAGGTGCAGACTTGAGTATATTGCCAGTAAATAAAAACCAAAAAGTACTTCCTCCAAAATACTATCTCCGTACTGTGAATGGTCAAAACCTTCCAGCTTACGGACTCGAAACCAGCAAAGTTGACATAGGACTCCAGAAAATCATGACGTGGTCCTTCACAGTTGCAGATGTTCCAAACCCGATCCTGGGTGCAGATTTCCTTGCACATTTTGGCCTGATCATTGACCTTAAAAATGGCAAATTGATCGATAGTGAATCTAAACATTGTGTGGATGGCAAAACGCTAGCTTACAGACTGGACACAAACATATCCAGCTGTACCAAAGTCGACGGACAACTCTTATGGATCCTGTCTGACTATCCTGGAGTCACTCGACCATCAATTCGCAGGCATCCTACATACAAACACGATACAGTTCATTACATTGAAACCAAAGGACAGCCTTGCCACGCTAGAGCACGAAGGTTACTGCCTGACAAACTCAAAGTGGCACGGGAGTACTTTCATCGCATCATTGAAGAGGGCGTATGTCGCCCCTCAAAAAGCTCATGGAGCTCCCCTATCCACATGACTAAAAAGCAAGTGGAGAGTGGCAAATTGTTGGAGACTACAGGGCCTTAAATGCCATAACAGTTCCTGATCGCTATCCAGTCCCCAATATAATGGACTTCAACGCGAATATGAAGGGTAAAACGATGTTCACCAAAATTGACATCAACTGGGCATTCCACCAAATTCTTATGGCCTACCAGGATGTACCAAAGACAGCGGTTATAACCCCCTTTGGACTATTCGAATACCTTCGAATGCCGTTTGGACTTCACAACTCAGCACAAACTTTCCAGAGATTTATCAACGGACTGTTTAGGGAATTGCCATTTGCATATGCATACTTGGATGATATCTGCATTTGCTCTGAAGGCGGTGAGCAACAGCACGAGGAGAATGTAAGAGCCGTCATACAGCGTATACACGCTGCTGGGCTTACTATCAACGTAGGTAAAAGCTTATATGCACAGACCGAAATTGACTTCCTTGGCTACAAAGTCTCGACCGATGGCATTTCCCCCTTGAAGAAAAAAGTAGAGCCAATACTGAATTTCCCGAAACCCTCAAATGTCGCTGAACTCAGGCGTTTTTTGGGGATGGTGAACTTCTACAGACGTTGCATGGAGAATGCAGCAGCCGAACAAAGTAAGCTGTTTGCACTAATCAAGACAAGTAAAAAGAAAGATAAGACTCCACTCGAATGGAATGAAGAAGCCGATCAGGCCTTTGAGAAAATCAAAGATACACTGACAAATGCAACTCTATTGGCTCATCCAGACGAAAGTCTGCCGTTATGCGTGAGTACCGATGCATCTGATTTTGCTATTGGTGCAACCCTGTACCAATTGGATAAAGACAACAAGAAATTACCGCTAGCTTTCTTCTTGAGGAAGCTCTCAAAAACAGAAAAGAACTATAGCACATATGAAGGGAATTGCTCGGAATTTTTGCTGCGTTGAAGCATTTCAGGCACCAATTAGAGGGTAGATGTTTTTCTGTGTATACTGACCATAAACCCCTAACATATGCCTTCACACAAAAAGCAGAACCGGCATTGCCGAGAAGAGCGCGACAATTAGACTATATTGGTCAATTGACTACCGACATCCAGTATATAAGTGGAGAACTTAACACTCCAGCTGATGCCTTGAGTAGAATTGAAGCTATCTTGGCTCCTGTCCAATTGCCTTATGCTGAAATAGCTAAAGCACAGCTTAAGGATGCAGAATTGCAAGAGTTGTTATCGAACGATGATACTACTCTCAAATTGAGACAGCAAAAAATTCCCGGTACTGATGTTTTATTAACATGTGACATCAGTACAGGTAAGAATAGGCCATTTCTACCGGTAAAATATCGCAGGCTGGCTTTCAACAGTGTACATAATCTGTCACATGCTGGGCCAAAATGTAGTGCAAAATTAATTTTGGCTAGGTTTGTATGGCCACGAATGAAGTCTGACTGCAACAAATGGGCTTGCAGTTGCCTGAACTGTCAAGAATCCAAAGTAGGAAGACACACTCGCTCACCCCTCAAATCCTTCAAACAAACAGAGTGGTTTAAAACTGTACATATGGACTTGGTAGGCCCATTGCCACCATCTCAAGGACACAGATACCTGTTGACGATAATAGACAGGGCAACACGATGGCCAGAAGCAATCCCTCTACACGAGATGTCAGCTCCCACAGTAGCTGCAAGGTTATGCGATACCTGGATTGCGAGATACGGTGTACCAGAAGTCATAGTTACAGACCAAGGTCGCCAATTCGAGAGCTCGCTCTTTAAAGAGCTGTCCAATAAGCTTGGTGTTCAACACAGTCATACCACAGCTTACCATCTTCAAGCCAATGGCAAAATTGAGAGATGGCATAGAGCCCTCAAAGCCTCCATCATGTCATATGATACCAAGAGATGGGTAGATGTACTTCCTACCATCCTCTTAGGCCTTCGATCTGCCCTACAAACTGATACAGGTCACTCTGCAGCGCAATTAGCGTTTGGCAAAGAGCTACGCCTCCCAGGGGACTTCTTCACAGAATCGAAGGAAGTTAGCCCTGAAATCATGGTACAAAATATAAGAAATAATGCCAATAATTTCCTAAAACAGGCAGCTCGCTATGGCCAGCCCAAGATTTACGTCTTGAAACACTTGGCCAATAGTTCACATGTATTTATTAGAGACGAAAAAATGAGATCTGCGCTGGAGAAACCATACGCCGGTCCTTACAAAGTAGTATCACGAGATGAGAAAAACTTTGTGATACTCATTGCAGGCGAACCTCGAACAATTTCAATTGACAGATTGAAGCCTGCATACATGGTAAGTGACGACAAAAGAATAAAAAGGTTGCAGAAGGAAAACATAGAAAATATCCAGACAGATTCCAAAACAAAAACGGAAGAATCTGTCGAAAATGTGAAACTAATAATTCACAAAAGAAAACATTGAAAAAGTCGGTAAGATTTTCGGACGATGTTACCAACAAAACATTCGATCCTGAGGCCCCTTTATGTCCACGTAAAAGAGGCAGGCCCCCTGGCAGTAAAAAACGTAAAAATTCCCGCCCTTTTTGCATGTCTGAGAGGTTAATGAGAAGAAAATAAAATTTACTCCCGAAAAAGTAATATCCGCTATGTAAGTTAAAACCCGCTAAAAAATATGCGAGGAAAATTGGAATTCCGTGAGACAAAAGAAACTCCGGAGATAAGCGAACGAGGAATGCCAACAAAAAGAAAAGGACAGGAATAAACAAATCCACGTGCAATATGGAAACAAAACATTGCAACGTGCGTTTACTGTTAAACACAAAGATAATCTCAACGTTGTGACGTCACAAGCGGAGATTCCTTTGTAATAAAAATTTGAAAATTATATTCACTGAGTTTATTTCAGGCATTACTTTGCTTAAACCGATCAGAACTTAACCGGAAAACTTGCATACGGCCGAGAATTTTAAGCGCTATCCCCTCTACATGTCGATAAGAAGATACAGAAAATAATAAAACATAACTGTAATGGTAAATCGAAAATTGAAGTAAAATCACCCGCTTCAGAACCGCCAAAGATCTTGGACGTGTTTTCTGATATTTTTGGTTCCTTTTCCTAATAAAATCTGTTCTTATGTCACTTCCAATTACCATCCCGAAATCTGCCACCTTCCAATTCGCCCAGAAAACTGCTGAGTCCTCACAAACTCAGCAGAAGACTGAGCAGAAAATGGAGCTGGACCGGATTGAGGAGGAGCTGCTCATGGACACAGCTCCTCCAGTCAACGATGTCCTAGCGGAGATGACCACTCCGCTGCCTCCAATCATCTCTCCTCCCTGATCCCCGAAAGAGCCGACTCCGACTCTGGAACCACCGAAGCCGGAGCCAAAACCAAAGGAGAAAAGGGAGCCAATGAGATTTTTGTTCACGGCTGAGAGAGCTGCGAATGAAAAAGCGAAAATGGCCACCTTAGCAGCGGAGAACTCAAACTCTCCAATGCTAAGGAAGCCTACATTTAAGCGTCCGCTGCACCCTCACTCCTGTCATCACCCCTACACCCGTTCAAAAAATTTTCCACCAAGACGTAGGGGAGAGGACAGCCGGGTAAACTACTTGGCCCGAATGAACGCCCGTAGAGAGTCCTACGAGTGCGTTGGGGCTGCGGTAGGCAGCACCCTGGCAAAATGGGAGGCTGACCAGAGGCGAAAGTAGACGCCTGCACGTCCCCCCAGGCTTTGCGTATTTTGATCATTTTTGCGGCGCAAAAACTGGGGGGAGTAGCTGTGGGGACCCAACCATATGAGTTAAAGGGGCTCGGACCCCTCGACGAAGTCGCCGCCTCAAAGGGCAGGCTAATAATCGTCCTCGTGACGTTAAACCACACACAAAATACGTTCGATCGTAATTACTTGCAAGTAAATGCAGGTAATGTACGAGTACCGAATTGTGACATCACTAAACAATGTCACGATCCGTACACGAACCGGCCAGCCATCTCTTATCATGATAGGGGATGATGCGACCTGGCCACCCTCACCGACGTACGTATTATCTTACGTACATGTGTTTGTGTGCGTGCAAATAAGCCGTATATTAACCACCCGAACCGGCTCTAAAATCGCCAGTGTTTGCCTTGGTTTTGGCTTACTCGTACTTGTGTACAAAGTGGCTGAGCATGCTTAAATTCTGTTGAATTTCCTTCTGGTGAGAATATCTCTCACAACAAGGTATTCCACAACATAGAAAAAACGTATGAAAAAGAAGAAAATTTAATTAACAAAATTGAAAAAGGATTAATTGAAAATAGAAAATATATAGCAATTGTTAATAAAGAAAATGGTGTGTTAGGTTTTTGAAAAATCGAAGAAAAAATGTCATCCCCCAATGAAATCAAACCGATACAGGCACCCTTGGGAAAAGTCTTTAATGGGAAATATTACCTAGACTGGCGCAGAATGATTATTTCGGCCATCAGGAGAGCTGGACATTATGATATTTTTGGGGAGCACGAATTTTTAGAATCATATATTAATCACATAGATGATCTAAATTTTAGTCCTGACAGGGATATGATAAATTATTGTAAGATGCAAGACAATGCAAAAGCATTTGTGCTTGAAAGAGTTTCAAATGATATCACAAAGCAAATAAGGGATTGAAATACTGCTATAATGATGCTAAAAAAACTAGATAATATTTATGGAACTAAAATATCAGTTACTGCAAATATGGCAAAGGCCAAATGGATGGAATTTAGATTCCAGCCAGGAGGCAATATGAGAGGTTTCTTGAAAAAATGGGATGAACTAGTCACTGATGTATGTGATAGTGGGAAAGAGGTTACTGAAACCAAAGAGTTAGAGAATTTGCAATTGGCCTTATGTTACGAGCAAACTCTAGCCAAAATGCAATTTGAAAATTTACCCACAAAAGAAAAGAATATAGACAATTTTAAAAGAATTTTAAAGGAGGATTCTGATCAAAAGTTTCGTGATCAGACATTGAAAAAACAAAATAATAGCAATCACAACTCACAAAATAATAATTTTAGATATAATAATAATAATAATAGAAATAATTATATAGTTAGATATAATAATTATAGAGATAGGAATAATTACAGAGGTAATGGAAATGGTAATAATGGATATAAAAATGGGAATTGTAATAATAACAATGGTGGCAATGGTAATTATAATGGTAATGAAATAAACCAAAACCAAAATAATAATAATAATAATAATGGGATGTGGGTTCACCTCTAAAACCCACAGGTGAATGGATTTGGATTTGCGTGTTCGAGTGTTACCGTTTTGGTAAGGCAGCCAACCTTTTACAACATCCTAAACCGGTGACTAACAAAAGGCATCGCCGGTGTATATGTTAGGCTAAATACGCACGTCATCCGCGAGTATCGGAAGATAGGCGCGTGTTTTGTGTTTAGCCTAGACCACGGCGCGTGCGTATTTGTATGCACGTTTGCGCTAGGCTATGTTTGTAACACGTCAGCTAAACAGAGAACAAATTTCGTTGCTCTTCTGTTTAGCCTAAGTGCTACGAGCGCCTAATTGTTTTTCACGTCCGTAGACTTAATTGCGTGGACTTGGTGATGGACCAAGTCCGCGGTCTGTCAACTGGGGCCAAGCCCCAAAAGAAGGGAGGACATGGTCCCCACAGCTACTCCCCCCAGTTTCACTGTTGGTGGAACGACTCATGTTCCAAAGTCTGGGGGAACCCGTGGACGACTCATTTGTGTCCAGTGGGTGGCCTCGCATTGTTGCGAGGGTTGGCATTTCCTCCGAAGATTAAGTCTCGGAGGGCCACGCCGAGGGTATGTCCCGCAATAGTCCCGTCGTAGTAGGATAGTCTACGGCATTGCTGATAGTTAGCTCTGGATTGGATACCACGTTTTCTATTCCTACGAGGGTGGTGTCCATGATCGTCCGCCTGAGTATTTTTAGGGAAAGGAGTGTAACTTTGGAGAAGTGGCAATTTGGAAATGCCAGTGTTCTGAAAGTTGTTACGGACGACAGAGTTAGAGAATTTAAATTTTGAAAATTTCGGCTCTGGTTTCGGGATTATCGAAAGAGCCTGATTTTCGGAGGTGAGGAAAATGCTCGTCTTCCTAGCGTCAGGTGGCTCTGTGGTGTTAGCCACAGAGGAACAAGCCGCCGATTGGTCCGCAGGAAACGGAAGAATTTTTGGGGTTTGTTGCGTCATCTCATTGAGAATTGACTCAACATCAGCAACATTCTCTGAGGATTGAGAATTGTTTTTGGCAGGTGGAGGAGGTTGAGTTGCATCGGAAAGCAACATTTCCTCCTCGTAATTGAGAAGTTGGTTAACTTCCATGGTGGTAGTTGAGGACATAATGAAAAATAAGAGAGAAAATATAAGGAAATTTGAAAGTAGAATGAAATCAAAGCGAACAGTTCTAATTGAACTAAAGAGTGGTGCTTTGAGCAACAGTCGACAGGTGAGTGAAATGTGTTTGTCAGTTGTTGCAATGATTTGGTTCGGTTTTCCTTTTGCAATCAGCTGTTTGTGACGTCAGTCTATAGTGTGTTTTATGTGTTTTTATCTAACCTTTGATTTTGAGGTTGACGTGCTAGTGTGTTAGAAAAAGCACGTGCGATAAGAGTGTGAGATTTTTATTATATCTATATATGAGATTTCTGGGTATTGGATTTTTATTATATCTATATATTTTTACTCTCTGCAAAATCGAGGTGATGTTCTTGTAGGTTTCTGATTGCGTTTTTTATATGTTCCTTTTGGCCTGCCTCTTTGTTTAGTCTTGATTGGGCTTTCAGGATTATATGTGTGAGTTATTATTTCCTCATTAAATCTGACTTTTTTCTTATTTTTGGTGTTTGATTTTACCACTTCACTATATGTTTTTCGTGTTTTATTTGTTTGTGAGTCAGGTTTTATATTTGTTTTTTCGTCTTTTTTGTCTGAATTTTGTGAATTTTTATTTTTATTTTCATTTATCATTTTGTCCAATTCTGCATTTTCACTAATTAAGAATGCTGGTTTGACCCGATCTATCGACACCTTCTTTTCCTGTCCTGATACAAGTATTGTGAACGTTTTTTCTGTTCGATCAATTACTTTGTATGGTCCAGAATAGGGTTTTTGTAAAGCTCGTTTCATTCCTTCCTCTCGTAAGAACACGTGCCATGTTGTAGCTAAGTGTCTTGAGACATAAGGTTTTTGTTTACCGTGAGTAGGTGCTTGCTTAAGGAATTGATTTGCATCATCTTTTATGTTTTGCACTAAGGTTTCGGGGTTTATTTCTTTTGATTCGATAAAGAAATCCCCTAGCAAGCGTAGTTCTTCGCCTAATGCTAGTTGAGCGGCGGAGTGGCCAGTGTCAGTTTGTAAGGCTGATCTTAGGCCTAACAAGATGGTAGGTAAGATCTCTACCCATCTTTTTGTGTCAGCAGCCATTATAGAAGCTTTAAGAGCTCTATTCCACCTTTCTACCTTCCCATTAGATTGGGGGTGGTAGGTTGTAGTAGCCCAATGTTTAGCACCTAAGGTTTTGGTTAGTTCATTAAATAATTGGCTTTCAAATTGCCTACCTTGGTCGGTTGTAATGCTTTGGGGTACTCCAAATCTAGCAATCCAGGTTGTATATAATTGAGTAGCTACTGTTTGTGCTGACATCTCAATTAATGGAATTGCTTCTGGCCATCTAGTTGCACGGTCAATCATCGTAAGGAGGTATTTATGTCCTTGTGATGGGGGTAATGGACCCACTAAATCTATATGAAGGTGTTTAAACTGATCGGTTGGTCTAAACCTTTTAAATGCAGATTTCGTATGTCTGCCAATTTTGGCTGTCTGACAATTCAGACAGGCACGGGCCCAATTGTTACAATCTGAGTTTATTTTGGGCCATACGAATCTCGAGGTCATGAGTTTTGTAGTACTACGAGGTCCATTGTGTGATAGGTTATGCACACTGTCAAACGCCATTTTTCTGTATTTTAATGGAATAAATGGATGTTCTTTACCAGTTGACACATCACATATTAGTAATAATTTTGTGTCAGGGAGTTTTCTCAGTTTTAGTTTGAGACCAGTGGTGTTGGAAGATAGCAATTTTTGCAATTCTTCGTCTTCCAGCTGATCTTTTGCTATTTCAGCATATGGTAACTGAGATGGAGTTGTGATAGCTTCAATTCGACTTAAGGCATCAGCTGGTTCATTCAGCTCTCCTTTAATATACCTTATGTCAGTCGTGAATTGACTAATGAATTCAAGCTGTCTTATTTGGCGAGGTGAGGCATGCTCACTTCTTTGCTCAAAGGCATGTGTTATGGGTTTATGGTCCGTATATATGGTAAAGCATCTACCCTCTACATGATGTCTGAAATGCCTTATTGCTGCATTTATTGCCAATAACTCCCGGTCGTAAGTACTATAATTTTTCTCAGTTTTGGAAAGTTTCCTCGAGAAAAAGGCAAGTGGTTGATTGGTGCTATCCTTTATTTGGTATAAGGTTGCACCTATTGCAAAATCGGATGCGTCTGTTGAGATACAGAGTGGAAGACTGTCATCCGGGTGAGCCAGTAATGTTGCATTGGCTAGCATGTTTTTTGTATTTTTAAATGCTAGTTCTGCCTTTTCAGTCCATTCAATGGGCGTTTTGTCGCGCTTTTTATTAGTTTTAATAAGGGCAAACAGTTTGCCTTGTTCTGAAGCAGCGTTTTTTATGCAACGTCTGTAGAAATTGATCATTCCTAGGAACCTTCGAAGTTCTGCAACATTCTTGGGTTTAGGAAATTTCAATATTGGCTCTACCTTTGTTTTCAAGGGGGCTATACCTTCGGGTGTTATTTGGTACCCGAGAAAGTCAATATTAGTTTTAGCAAATTTGCTTTTAGGTAAATTGACCGTAAGGCTGGCAGTGTGTATACGCTGTAATATGGCTCTTACGTTTTTCTCGTGTTCATCAATTCCACTTTCTGAGCCTATGCATATATCGTCTAGATATGCATATGCGAATGGTAAGTCCCTCAATAGCTGATTCATAAAACGTTGGAAAGTTTGAGCAGCATTTCTAAGTCCAAATGGCATTCGTAGGTATTCGAATAAGCCAAATGAAGTGATAAGTGCTGTCTTGCAGATATCTTTTTCAGCCATTGGTATGTGGTGGAAGCCCCAATTAATGTCTATTTTAGTAAACATTGTTTTACCTTTCATATTGTTATTGAAATCCATTATATTGGGTACGGGGTATTTGTCTGGAATGGTTTTAGCGTTCAGGGCTCTATAGTGACCGACAATTCTCCAAGTTCCATTAGCCTTTTTGGTCATATGTATTGGTGTAGACCATGAGCTGTTAGAAGGTCGACAAATACCTTCTTCTATCATTTTAGAAAATTGCTTCTTGGCTTCAGCAAGTTTGTCGGGTGGCAATCTATGTGCCCTTGCTGAGCAAGGCTGACCCCTTGTTTCTATTACGTGCACTGTATTGTGTTTGTATGTCTGATGTTTCCTTATTGATGGCAATAAAATACCTGGATATTCATTCAGTATTTTTAGGAAATTTTTGTCTACAGTTGCACAACTTCCAATGGAAGTATCTAGTAATTTGTAATTTTTGTTATGCCTTCCACATATTTGCCAGTGGTAGAGTCGATTAAACGTTTATTTTTTAAATCGACTACCAACTCATAGTAAGCAAGAAAATCTGCTCCAAGTATTGGTTGTGATATATCAGCTATTGTGAAATCCCATGACATGTCCCTATGGAGACCAATATCTATTTTGCAATGTTTTTTGCCATATGCAGCGAATGTATATTCGTCAACTGCATTTAATTTGGATTTCGGAGAAAATTTCTTATGTTTATTTTTAGCTGGTAAAATGCTGAGATCAGCACCAGAATCTATGAGGAATTTTCTCCTTTTTGTCCTGTCTGTGATGAACAGGTGGCGAGAGTATTTGGGCGAGGGATCGGTAGCCACCGATATGATCCCTCGGTCTAGTTTGACTTATTAGTCTGTTCTCTCTTTTCGATCTCTGCGAGGAGAGTTTTCTTCTCCTGCGTGTCTTGGACCATCCTCTCCACCCATCGTTTACAGCGGGTATTGCAAGCCTTTGCTTTTTCTCCATATCGATTGTGGTAGAAGCAAAGAGCTGCTGACCAGTTTGGATCTAGTTTCTTGGGAGATTTGGATCTCCTCGGAGGTGTTGGACTCCTATTTTTATCATCTCTCCGTCCTCGAGAGCGTGACTGTCTATTTTTATTTCTATTGGGGGCACGTCCCCTACTCTTGGATCGGTTGTTGAAATTGCTCCTAGCAGATGTGTAGTCTCTGGCCTTGCGAGTTTCCATTTTTAACTCAGCTATTTCGGCTCGGAGCTTACTCAATTCGTCTGCTGGAGCTGCTGTTGTTTGGATGGCAGGTTTCCCAGTGTACTCCATTGCAGTTTCTGCAGCTTTGGCTAGTGCTAGAAGGTCGTCATCGGTCCTTGCATTGGTCAGATTTAGAGCACCCAGCGATTGTACCACCGAAGCTGGTAGCTGCTCACAGAATCTATCTGCAATTACCATTGGAGAGACATGGTTATCACCTTTTTTAACCAATTTCATCATGAAAACGGTTGGTTTGTCGTCTCCATTTGACATCCCACTCAGTAATTGCCTTATTTCCTGGTGTTGGGTGGTACCAAAGGTTCTTCTTATTTTTTGAATGAACCATTTGTAAGGGTCTTCCTCATCCTCCAGACAGTCCATTATGTCTGGGCAAGCCCTAATTATTTCGGCTGGCATGCTACCACAAAGTTGCTGGTAGCGTTCTTCACGGGGAATTTGCTCAACCCTGAAGCAGCCTGTCAATTGCATAAGCCACGTTTCTACGTCTTTGGGCAAGAACGTAGGAAGTTCAACTCTCCTTTTCTTATTTTGGAGGTGGCCAAACAATTTTTGTTGTTTGTCCAAGGCTTCTTCTACACTAGCTTTAATTAAGTCTTGAATAAGTTTTTCTTGATTCTCAGCTTCTTTGGAAGCGATTGTTCGAACAGCTGCTTGCCTAGATATATTTTGAGCTGGTTGATCAGCAGTTTCAACAACATTATCATCTACCATTGTGAATAGATTCAACTCGTTAGAGGATCCTAGATTTCCTTATTTTTAGGCATGTTCCGTTACCCTTTCAAGTGGACAACGTTTATTTAGGAAAGGGGGTTAATTTCCCACAGTCAGTCTCCAAGTGAAGAGTCCAGCGAAGATTTCCACTAGACAAGCGCGATTGTTCGCACTAGCAGGCCAGCGGTATTCTACCAGCTAGCGTTTTCACGTCTGCTTCCTAAAAAAATTCCCAATGTAAAATATCACGTCGGTGTCACCAGGCTATGGGTTCACCTCTAAAACCCACAGGCGAATGGATTTGGATTTGCGTGTTCGAGTGTTACTGTTTTGGTAAGGCAGCCAACCTTTTACAACATCCTAAACTGGCGACTAATGAAAGGCATCGCCGGTGTATATGTTAGGCTAAACACGCACGTCATCCACGAGTATCGGAAGATAGGCGCGTGTTTCGTGTTTAGACTAGACCGCGGTGCGTTTGTATTCATATGCACGTTCGCGCTAGGCTATGTTTGTAACACGTCGGCTAAACAGAGAACAAATTTTGTTGCTCGTCTGTTTAGCCTAAGTGCTACGAGCGCCTTATTGTTTTTTACATCCGTAGACTTAATTGCGCAAACTTGGTGATGGACCAAGTCCACGGTCTGTCGACTGGGGCTGAGCCCCGAAAGAAGGGAGGACATGGTCCCCACATGGGAATTATAGAGGAAATAATTATCGAGGTAATGGAAACTATAGAGGTAATAATTATCAGGAAAATAATAGGAATTACAATCAAAATGGTACAAAATGCTATAAGTGTGGGCAATTTGGACACATAGCACAAAATTGTAGTAATAATAACACACAATCTAGCAGCAATAATGAAAATATGAATAATAATCAGGGAAACTATCTCCCAAAAACAGGCGTAAATCAACCTAATACTAATAAAAAAGAAAGTGTAGAACAGCAGGTAAAAATGTCCTGCATGATTAAAAAATTTAATAATGATAATAATGAATGGTTATTAAATGAATTGGTTAATAAAAAAAAAAAAGATGAGATTAATTACACAATATTAAGTAATAAAGCAATTTTGGATGGGGCTGCAGAAGTACATCTAAAGTCCGATTTGAATAAATTGGTAGATGTAAAAAAATTTGTGACCCCAATCAAATTACAATATGCAGGAAAAAACACATTTCTGTATGCCACACACACAGGTAGAATGGTGATTAGTCAAAAATCTAAACAAAATTCAGTCATTAATAGAGTTGAACGATGTTCATTATGTGCCGGATCTAAATCTAGATATTATTTCAGCAATTAAAATCACGAATACAGGAATAATTAATATTGATCAGCAAAAAGATATTGCTAACATTTATTTCATAGAAAATGCAGAAATAATTATGACTGCAAAATAAGAGGAAGGAATTTTTTACATATATTATAATATTGAGAATAAAAATGATAGAAATAATAATTCACAAATAAATTATATCAATAGAGACGAGCAAAATATGATGTGCGCTCAAGTCACTCAAAATGGTGATGATGAATGGGATGAATTCACTGTAGAATTGGAAATTCAAGATGATGATAGTAATAATGAATCACCTCAAGGAGGTGAAAATGAAGAAATAATAATAGATCATGATGAAAAAGATAAAGATGATAATAAAATAGCAATAAATAATATTTATAAAAAAACTTTAATACATAGGAGACTTGGGCATTTAAATGCTAGATGTATTCAAAAATTAAAAACTTTAGCAATTGGCATTCCCAAAAATTTAAATTTTAGGGATGAAGACTTCCAAAATTGTCAAATATGCTGTATTGCAAATAACTCAAGATTAGGTCATAATGGAAATAGGACTAAACCTAGAAGGAAATTGGAAATAGCATCCTCTGATATTATAGGTCCGTTTACGCCTTCAGTTGCTAATCAAAGATATATTTTAACTTTTATAGATCACTATTCTAAATACACTTTTGTTATGCCCATAGCTATTAAAAGCCAAGTAACAAATGAATTTAAAAATATTATAGTAAGAATGAGAAATAAATTTCCAGATTATCCCATAGGGACAATTAGGTGTGATAAAGCGAGGGAATATACCGATGCTAAGATTGTTAATTATTGTAATGAGGTTGGAATAACTATGGACTATGTGGTGCCGTACTCCCCTGAATTGAATGGTGTTGCCAAAAGGCAAAATCAAACTTTAATAAGGAGAGTACGAGCCATGTTAATTGATGCCAACCTAGATATAAAATATTGGTCTTATGCTGTGGTGAACAAATCACCAACTAAAGCAAATGAGACATAAATTTATACACATTTTAATTGTACATCATGATACTAGTCAACGACATACTTAATATTTTTACCATTTTTTATACCTCTGCCTACCATATTGAGGTGAGTTCTGAACACTTCACACGGAAAAGATAAGGACGAACTTCCATCTTAGAAAAATGATTTATTGACAACGTTAGTACAACGACTAATGAGCGGAGAACATTCTCCATCACTAGTGTCTCGCCAAAAATTCGTTTCTAGGACCAGTCATGTGATTTGTGTTTGTGTGTCATGTTAGTGTGTATTTGGTTCTTGTCTGTGTGGGTGTATGTTTGGTAATGTCATTTTCGCTTTGACTATATACATACTGGACTGCTAATACTGATAAAAAGCTGTGTTCAAAACAAACAAGTGTATCCTTGTTCAAAATGTTAGTTCATTATTGTTGTAACGGAAATCCCACCTTCTCTCATTCTTCATCATCATCACTATCACACTATATATATATGTCATACGTACACTCTCATCACGAAGTGTTTCCCCTTCTACTTTTGATCCGATATCGCTGTTGCTTCGCCATTTCGTATTTCGTTTGTAAAATATATTTTAGTTGCTAATAAAATGTCATAAAAGTAGAAAGTCTCAAGTTCTTTCGATCCTCGTTCTATACACCTCACATCATGGTAGCCATCGCTGCGGTAGAACTTTGAGGAGAGACTTAGAAAATTTAAATCAATGAAATAATTTTTTTTTGAATTTAATTTACTGCTGTGCGTGAAATTTTTTATGTTTTTTATTGAATAACACACAAAATAGTTATCGTGTTTTTCGAGAATTTTTTAACTCGAATTTAATTTATTTTTAAAATCCAAAATTAAATTGAGAAACTAGAAGCTGAAGTTCCAGACTTAATAACGGCCAATCCTGGAAGTCATCGAACGCTAAATCCAGAGGGACCGCCAAAGAGATCGTGAGAACAGCCAAAGGAAACCTGCTCCCGTCATCGAGGACTCGTCGTAGATCCACACATCGAAGACCCAATTTTTTCAGCCAGCACAGAGCAAAATTCAGGCAGGAAGTACGGAGGTAGACAGCAAAGTAAAAAAAGACATAAATCATTCATCGGCGCAGCGGGAATTATAAGGTAAAATTATTGTAAAGGTAATATTTGTTGAAATTAATTATTTTTTCATATTTTGTGATTGTATTTGAGCTGAGACTAGAACAGTAAAAATTAATTAAAATTTTTATGTCCCAAACAATAAATTTGACTGAAGGAAAAATTGGTGAATATAACATAGAAAAGGAGGATTTGGAGGAATTGGTAAAAAAGTTTGAAGGAGAAAAAGTTGTCGATCTCAAAATAGAAATTTATAATTTACCCTACGTTAAATATTTTACAGGTGAGATAATATTAGAATCGTTCGTAATAGATATATCAGGGAGAATTGAGGAGATTAGTAGTTTAAAATATATTAAAATTTCAGAATCTTCAGTAAATTATTTTTCGAGCAGAATTTATAGTTCTGAAAAATCGAAAGAGAAATTTATGAACAGATTCTTTAATTAATTAAATAATAAAAACTGGATAAAAAAGGAAATAGTAAAAAAGAAGATTTAATTAAGAAAATTGAAAAAGGCTCGATAGAAAATAAAAAATACACACCTGTTATTAATAAAGAAAATAGTCTATTAGGATTTCGTAAAACGGAGGAAAATATGGCATCCCCGAGTGAAATTAAACCCATACAAGCACCCCCGGGGAAAATTTTTTAACGGAAAATACTACTTAGACTGGCGTAGGATGATTATTTCAGCCATCAGGGGAGCTGGATATTATGATATTTTTGGGGAACACGAATTTTTACAACCATATATCGATAATATAGACGATCTTAATTTTTGACCTGATAGAAATATGATGAACTATTGCAAAATGCAAGATAATGCTAAGGCACTTGTGTTAGAAAGAGTATCTAACGAAATAACAAAACAGATAATAAGGGACTGTAATACAGCAATATTAATGCTAAAAAAATTGGATAATATTTATGGCACGAAAACTTCGGTCACAGCCAATATGGCGGAAGCAAAATGGTTAGAATTCAGGTTTCAACCAGGTGGAAACATGAAAGGTTTTTTAAAGAAATGGGATGAACTAGTAACAGATGTGAGAGATAGTGGGAAAGAAGTTACTGAAACAGAAGAGTTGGAAAATTTGCAATTAGCATTATGTTACGAGCAAGCAATTGCAAAGATACAATATGAAAATCTACCTCCTAATGAAAAAAATTTAGACAATTTTAAAAGAATATTGAGAGAGGACTCTGACCAAAAATTTAGGGATCAGACCTTGAAAAAACAAAATAATAATAATCAATCCAACAACAATTATAGAAATAATGGGAATAATAATAATAATAGATATAATTATAGAGGAAGATATAATAATTATAGAGGTAGAAATAATTACAGGGGAAATAATAATAATTATAATAACTTTAGAAATGGAAATAGAAATAATTTCAATGGTAATGGCCCAAATGGTAATACTAATGGTAATGGAACGGACCAGAGCCAAAATAATGGTACAAATAATAATAATAATAGTAATGGTAATTACAGGGGAAATAATTATAGAGGCAATCCAAATTACAGAGGAAATAACTATAGAGGTAATGGGAGAAATAATAATCAAAATAATCCAAAATGTTACAAATGTGGCCAATTTGGGCACATAGCACAAAATTGTACCAATAGTAATCCTCAAACGAATAATAGCAACGATAATACAAATAGTAATCAGGGAAATTACCCACGAAAAATAAATACAAGTCAAGCAAATAACAATAAAAAAGATAATTCAGAACAGCAGGTGAAAATGTCATGCATGGTAAAAAAATTTAATAGTAACAATAATGAATGGTTACTAAATGAATTAATTAATATTAATAAACACAATAATAATGAAAATTACGAAATATTAAATCATAGAGCAATTTTAGATGGGGCTGCAGAGGTACATCTAACGTCCGATCTTAATAAATTAGTAGATGTTAAGAAATTCGTAACCCCAATCAAATTGCAATGTGCAGGAAGAAATACTTTTTTATATGCCACACATACAGGTAGAATGGTGATCAAGGTCGAAAATTCCAATAAAATTCAATCATTGATAGAGTTAAATGACGTCCATTATGTGCCGGATCTAAATTTAGATATTATTTCAGCTATTAAAATAACAAATACTGGAATAATTAATATTGATCAGCAAAAAGAGATTGCGAATATCTATTTTATTGAAACTGCAGAAATAATCATAACTGCGAAAAAAGAAGAGGGAATATTTTATATATATTATAATGTAGAAAAAAAAAAAATAGATAATAATAATAGTACTGAAAAAAATATAATATGTGCCCCCATTACTCAAGATATGAACGATGAATGGGATGATTTTACAGTAGAACTGGAAATTCTTGAAGAAGAAACTAATACTGAACCATCTCAGGGGGGTGAAAATGAGGAAATAATAATTGAAAATAACGAAAATAATAATAACAATAATAAATCACAAACAAATAATAATACGAATAAAAAATTAATAATACATAGGAGACTTGGACACTTAAATGCCAGATATTTGCAAAAATTAAAAACTTTATCAATTGGCATTCCAGAAAACCTTAATTTTAGGGATGAAGATTTCGTAAACTGCCAGATATGTTGTATTGCCAATAATTTGAGGTTGGGTCATACTGGAATCAGAACTAAACCAACTCGAAAATTAGAAATAGCGTCATCAGACATCATGGGTTCGTTCACGCCCTCTGTGGCGAATCAAAAATACATTTTAACTTTCATAGACCATTTTTCGAAGTACACATTTGTCATGCCTATAGCTAATAAAAGCCAGGTGACAAATAAATTTAAAAATATTATACTGTCGATGAAAAATAAATTTCCTAAATACCCCATAGGGACTATAAGATGCGACAATGCAAAGGAATACACCGATGCAAAAATAATAAATTATTGTAATGAGATGGGCATAACAATGGATTATGTGGTACCATATTCTCCAGAGTTAAATGGTGTTGCCGAAAGGCAAAATCAAACTTTAATGAGGAGAGTACGGGCCATGTTGATTGATGCCAATCTTGATATAAAATATTGGTCCTATGCTGTTGTTACAGCAGCCTACTTAATTAACAGATCACCCACGAAGGCAAATGAGGGGTTTAAAACACCGTATGAATTATTTTATGGAGTAAAACCAAATTTGAAAAATAAAGTCTTCGGGGCACTGACTTATAGGCATATACCCATGGAAGTTAGAAAGCAAAATGCTACAAAAGCAAAATCAAAATCAAAAGATAAAATCGACCCGAAACTAGCGCATAGGGCAGAGAAAAATATAATGATGGGCTATACGAATACTGGACATTGTCTCGGAGATCCCTATAATACAAAATCATATATTTCATGTGATGTCAAAATGGATGAAAGTCAAAACATAAAATCACTATTAATAAATAACAAACCCTTAATAATAAAATCAGCAGATTATGAATATGATTTGGGAATAATTAACCCTGTTATAATGAATATTAATATAAAATACAGTAAAGCATACATAGAAGATAATATCCCAAAAACATTTTCTGAAATAGATACGAACCCCTTTAGGGAAGAGTGGATCAAGGCCATAAATGATGAATTTAATTCCCTCGATGATTTGAAGGTATGGGAAATAGTAGACTATGATCGCCAAAAACTCATAGATACAAGATGGATTTTTACTATAAAATTTGATGAATTTGGAAATCCAAAACCTAAAGCTAGACTTGTGGCACGAGGCTTTAAAGATCAAACCGAATATGGTATTGCTGAAACCCATGGCCCGGTAGCATCTATAGGAACAATAAGACTATTATTATCTATAGTCAATAAAGAGAAATTAATAATGGTACAGTACGATGTAAAAACTGCCTATTTAAATTCACCCATAATAAAACCCATTTTTGTTAAAAGACCAGAAGGCATAAATATTAATAAAAATCAAGTACTCGAACTCAAAAAGTCAATTTATGGATTGAAAACATCCAGCAAATCGTGGTACGACTTATTGGACGCAAAAGTAAAAGATATGGGATTTGAAAGAACAAAAAGTGATAGATGTCTTTATATAATGAAAAATAATAATGAAAAAACATATTTTCTGACTTATGTGGATAACATATTAATTGCGTCAAATTCGCAATCATCCATCACAAAAATAAATGAGGAACTACAAAAGGATTTTACAATTACAATAATAAATAATCCTAGATTCTTTGTAGGTCTGGAAATAGTCAGAAATATAGAAAATAATACTATAATAATATCACAATATAAACACATAGACAAAATGCTTAAAAAATTTGGAATTTCGGAACTGAAAAACACCAATACACCCATGGAAACGGGATTAAAAATAGATAGAATAGAAAATGTCAGGGATGATACGGAGTATAGATCGATGATAGGGGGACTACTGTATTTAGTGAGACTTACAAGGCCGGACATATTATTCCCGGTCAATTTTTTCTCGCATTTCCAAAATAATTCTAAAGACACTTTAAAAAATTATGTAAAAAGAATCTTCAGATACGTTAATACAACTAAAAAATATAATATAATATACACATCAAAAGGGGATGGCATGCAAGCTTATATTGATGCATCTTACGCACCTTAGGTTGACGATACAAATATAGAATTAGAAAATCTTAAAAAAGGGAAATCAATAACTGGATTTATGCTATTCGCTTATGGAGACTTGGTGGAGTGGAATTGCTGCAAGCAAACAATTCACGCCTCATCAAGTACTGCAGCCAAAATAATTGCAGTTTTTGATACCCTTGACACAATAAAAGTAATGCAATATATGAATTATGAAATTTTTGGAGAAAAATTGATGGTGGATATTATGGAAGATAATATTTCGACCCAAAAAATATGTTCCAGGGGCAGTCAAAAGAAGTCAAGAGCCCTAATGATCAAATGCTACTCGATTTTGGAAGCATTTGAAGAAAAAATAATATTTTTTAGAACAGTAAGCTCCGAAAATCAGTTAGCAGATATTTTGACGAAATCATTGGATCGTTCAAAATTCGAAAATATAATTGTCAAAATATTATACGAAACAAACATTTACACATAATATAATAATTCATTTATTTCAAAGTCATAATATGTTCAAAAATTTCCCATTTCAAAATACAAGTCGTCTCAAGTCCAAAATATAAGTCGTAACATGAAAATAGTTGCTGAAAAATTGGCCTTCAATTATTACCATAAAGAGTACTTAACAATACCATTTACTAGAAAATACCTGCAAGATATAGATACTCGATTTCTTAAAAATAGTAACAAAGAAAAAATCATGAAAATCGAGCAAGAAAAAACCCTACGATTTGTATAATGAAAACCCTATACATTTTCCAACTAGCAATACACGAAATATTCCCACACAATTTTATGAAAAGAAACTCTCCAACAATAAACACAATGAAGATTAAAACCTATTACATGACCGCAATTAAGATAAACCGAAAACGTTGCCTTATCGTAAAACATGTTAGATGCCAGTTCAAATACAATACAAAATACGAAAGATAATAAACGATGCAACGTATATTATTCTACAATCTTTTTCATGTTATACTCTTAAGATAAAAATGAAACGTAACGTTCTTTTGAATTCATCGAACCCATAATCAGAAATACCTTTGTGAATTTTTTCTTTTATTTTTCTTCATGTAATACATGTTTGTGAATATTTTTTTTCCTTTTTCTTTTTCAAATATTCTTTTTTCTTTCTCTACTTCTTTTCAACTCGAAATATACGAGCGATGAATCATTTATTACTCATAATATTCTAATATTTTTTTTGCATGTTACCAATTTTTATATATTTTTTTTAATTTACTTTTACCTATTGCATATACCATTACATATATATTATAATAATATTGAATATTACTTGCATGGTACCATATTCATTTACCTATTTATTTATTTTAATTAATTATTTTTATTTTTTTTCGAAGCACAGTGCAACAAAATTATTTTACGAATCCAAGTTACCAAAAATATTTAAATAGTACGATGTCAATAACTTTTATTTTTTTTTATACTTATTTTTTTAAAATAACAATAATTCGTTTACTTTCACCGTCAAATATGATGAAGAACTCAAACGGTAAAATTTCAGGGGGGTGTTGTAACGGAAATCCCACCTTCTCTCATTCTTCATCATCATCACTATCACACTATATATATATGTCATACGTACACTCTCATCACGAAGTGTTTCCCCTTCTACTTTCGATCCGATATCGCTGTTGCTTCGCCATTTCATATTTCGTTTGTAAAATATATTTTAGTCGTTAATAAAATGTCATAAAAGTAGAAAATCTCAAGTTCTTTCGATCTTCGTTCTGTACACCTCACATCAATTATCAAATTTGTTAATACTTATTGTCTTTTCCTTTGACTAGGTCTCTTCTTACCACAATTTTTGCTTTTAATTACGAATTAAATCGGTAATGTTGTAGTTTTATAAAACTCAGAAGTTCAATAATTTCAGTTAAATCAATTTAAAATTTGATTTATTGATGCATAGCTCTTATTGGTGGATATGCCTAAATTTATGCCAACAATTTTTTCAATCTTTAAATTACCATTTTCTTTAATTATACCTTCTAATTTTTCAATTTTCAAATATAAATAACCTAGAACGTTTTCCAAATGGTCGGGAAAATTTTGAGCCTACCAGTAAACTAACATTTTGAACGGGGATACGGGTGTCTGACTCAACTTCATCGGTTGTTCACTTTGACTATATAGCTTATGGACTGCTAGAATTGATAAGAAATGCATAGGGTTAAATGGAAGACCGCTGAAGCCACTGTTAACAGGCGTTCTTTTTACAAAAAACGACCTTTGGTTATAAGTGATAGTGATTCCAAATTTTGTAATTCTGGCTAGAAAAAAATTAATTTTTATATTTCGTTAATTTAGTAATTAAAATTATATTTGTAGATAATTAATTTTATTATTATTCTACTTTGCCATTGACACATGATAAAATAGCATTATTTGTAAGTTTATAGAATAATTAATGACATTAATATGTAATACTTTACTAGAACTTCATTCCACTGATACTTTAAGTGCATCAAAACTTGACTTAACAGAAGAGATGTGTATATATCCACTATCTATTGGTCTAGAAGCATCTAATGGCAATAGCTTACCGACAGATTTGTTACAATCTCTTAATGATTTTGAAGAAGCTTGTAATAAATTGGATTTTGTAGGTGTAATTGGTGAATCCTCATAAACTATTATATAGTTAACTGTATAGTATAGTATTAAGATAAGAATAAGGAAATTATTAATATTTTCCTTATTCTACCTGTATATAAGTACGTAATTCTTTGATTAGTTTTCCATCGACAGTAATAACATTTAATCCCATTTGCATTAAAATGTTCTGTATAAAAAAAAAAGTAAGAATTACGGAACAAAATAATTAGGTCTAAATATAAAATACACGATATTCCACCTGATACAAATTCAATTTTCACACAAAGTACCTTTCTTGAAAAGTAACGCCTGCAGTGTTCGGCTTCAAGATTTTATCAGTTCTAGCAGTCCATAAGCTATATAGTCAAAGGTTGTTCATTAGACTCTGTGTTATTCTTATCAGTATTAGCAGTCCAGTACGTATATAGTCAAAGCGTTTTTGTAGTTTACGTTTGTTTCAGTTCTTTACTTTTTTTCTCTACTGTTGAAGTACTTTGAATTTTTCTTCAAGTCCTTATCATTAAACTATAACTTGGAAAAATATCATTTCAACCTGGAAAAAATGGTAAGTTAATCTTGACCGTTGGTCAATTTTTGCCATTTTCTGACTTAAATGTATCTGGTATTTTTCGGTTTAAAGAACGATGGATAATTACTTTGGTTGATCCTGCAATAATGGAAGAAGATGAAAGGAACAGATTTTGGATAGATTTAAAATTTTTCTCATTACTGCCGAATGGTGCACTTGCTGCTCTAAGGTGATAAGGTAATGTCTTCTAAAAAAATTATTTTTTTCCAATTTGTTTTCAATATTTTTACCTTTGGTGTTTAAAAAATTGACTCAAATAAAGATTAAAGTCAATGAAACAAGTGAATGTCATTCACCATATAGGATTGCTGTTAAATTAACACGGACAAGTTTGCTTTGATTCTTCTGTGAATTCATGTTAATTCAATGGCGTTAATACGTCTACGAATCTTAAGAGAATGCGAGAAGAAATTCCATTTGATTTGTAGACAAATCAAAGGGAATTCATCCTCACACTCCTTTAGTTTCGTTGACAAAATTAATCCCACTAAATTAACAGGAACAAATTCTTTTTGATCTGTGTGCATTTAATGGCATCAATTCGTTAACAAATCGAAGGGAATTTGTCGAAAAATTAAAGCCGTTAAATGCACACTAATTAACGCTGATAAACGCATCCAATTTCCTTCGATTTGTGGGCACTTAATGGTTGATATGTCGACAAATTCCCTTCGATTCATCGAAAAATCAATACCTTTAAATGCGGTTTAACGCCTGGGAATTAAAGCAAATCTGGTCCTAGAAACGAATTTACGGCGAGACACTAGTGTGTTTTGTGGGAAGAAAATGTACATTTGTGGTTGCGCAAATACTCTTCTGCGCCAATGATCCGATAGATGGATTTTATTTGTTCAAAAAATTAAAAACTTCCTACATAAACTCTACGTACGTGCACATAATAAACTTCGGTTGGGATTAAAGATGTATCCTTTAATTCACATACAATGAGAACATAATTATGAATTGTATTGTATGATAAAAAATGTGTAGAAATCATAAGTCTGTTCCAAATATGAAAGTAATTTTTTTTCAAGGCGCATACAGGCGGCTTCTAATAAAAGTTACTGAAGTTAAATATTGCTAAAATGAAAATTTTATAGAAACAGGCGTACTATGTTTCGCGTTTACTGTGTATCCTAAGTTTTTCCTCTTCCCTTCATTACCCACGACGCCTGCCAATTCAGTATACAAATTGCGGTAAAAAAACTACATTCTTATTTGGAACGGACAATAGTAACTACATGTCTTTGCTGCAAAATAAGTGCATAGATAACTCCGTTGTAAGGGGGCTATGTGTTTGCCGAGTGTTAATCGTTGATCATAGGCGGATATATGGAAAGTTGTAAGGGGACGATGGTCCGCTCATGGGTTCGCAAAAAAATGTTGCGGGTAGGGTGACTACCTACAGATTGCATGGCCGTTTTATTTCAAAGATTTTTCTCAAAAATCCATATACACGTAGGCGTGACCAGGAAAAATTCAACTGGAGACCTTTTTCTCTTTGGCACCACTCCTCAAATTCAGATTTTCCTTCTCCTAATTCCCCCACTCCATTTAAAAAATATCCACAGATATTCATTGAACCAAGTTACCAAAAATTGAAATGGGAGCTTAAGAATTTTGAAATAAAAAAGATACGTTTGTGCTCCAATATCGAGTTTCGCCCACGGGATTAGATTATTAAAAAATTTGATATTTTGAATTGTCCATAGAAAAGTAAAATATGAAATTTTCTTCAAAAAAGAATCTAAACAAAAAAATCAATTTGAGCTCTGTATTTCTCTAAAAGCATTGAAAAAATTTTTACCAGTTTTGATAGTCAAATAAAAATTATGATGGTTGATAATGTCAGGTTGACACAATGAAATTTAACAAAATTAACGGAACTCTTATGAATATAACAATTCAACAATAATTTATTGCTTCGTAACAGACTGAGTGTAACAAAATTATTTAAGCATTTCTTGCATAACAAGAAGAAAAACTTACGATGGAGTAAAAATTATTATGAATATCTGTTCTACGAAAGAATAATATTACTTATTATTCTCATACTTTATAGACTCTCTAATATTATATTATAAATGAAATTAGGGGAAGAGTAAATTTCGATGAAAAAACATATATTTTGTTCTATATGATAAATTTTCATAATGAACTAATTAAGGTAATATAGAGAAATATCGATGTGATTAATGAAACAAAAAAAAGAATATTGAAAAAAAAAAACAAATTTGAAAGGAAGCCAGTAAATTTTTGCATTAAATGTAAAAACCTAAAGCATCATTGATGATAATACAGTCTTTCAAAATATATCTTTAATTTTGGTTTGATGAATTTCCAAAAAAATTTCGATGCAAAACCTACACCAAGTCAAATTAATTGTTGATCAAGGTAACTTTATTCGTCTCAAGTTTAGCAGGAAGAGAGGACTAAAATATTTACAAGAATTTGACAAAAAATATTAGTATTCAAGTTCTAGCATATGGTAAACTTGGTTCATATTAGAGAGGTACTTTCCAGGAACATTCCAAAAAATGTAAGAACGTATACCATACATAATCTAGCTTCATAATATTTTTAAACCAAACACTAATCCAAATTCCAATGGTAAAAATTTGTAAAAAAAAAAAAAAAAAAAAAAAAAAAAAACAATAAAATTCTCAATAAAATTGAATTTTTTATAGAATTAATAAAATAAGGATTTTGAAACTGGCAAATGTTAGACACGTTGAGGATTCTGTGAAAAAGCTTCTTGCTAATGCAATAAACTTGAAATAGATTTATTAAATGCAACAATTCGTAGATATTCAAAGCAAGAGAAAGAGAATTTTCTTTCCAACAAAATGGAATGTAAGCTGGAAAACACACAATAATCAAGAAAAGTTAACAAGCTAAAATAAAACTTCATTTGTGAATATCGTTCTTTGTACAAAAAACATCAGCAGTTGAAGAAATGAGCTGTAAAGCAAGTTGTTGATAATTAATTGTGATCCGATCAGTATTCTTCACCTTCCTCTTCGAGCTTGATTGAGAATGTCGCAACTCTGAAACCATCTTCAACTTGTCTTACCATATTAATTAACGCCAATAGTTTTTTGATGCCAACAAATATTCTGAAAACAATGACAAAAAAAAAAAAAGAAAAGCTACACAAAGTTAAAACCATATAACATTATTTACAACTCAAAACCCACTTGTTTCTTTTGAGTTTGTCAGCGATAAATGCTAATTCATTCTTATTAAATAAATCGCTTTGTTCCAAAAGCTGATGATGTTTTATCATGATAAAATGATAAATAAAATAGGTCAAACCTGGAACACTCCTCTCTTCACCATTTTAACTATATACTTAATATTTGTTATTCGGACCCGCGAGATGCTCGTGAAATGATTAGTGTCTCACTGTAAATTTGTTTCTAGGACCAGATTTGCTTTAATTCCCAGGCGTTAAACCGCATTTAAAGGTATTGATTTTTCGATGAATCGAAGGGAATTTGTCGACATATCAACCGTTAAGTGCCCACAAATCGAAGGAAATTTTGATGTGTTTAACAGCGTTAATTTGTGTGCATTTAACGGTCTCAATTTTTCGACAAATTCCCTTCAATTTGTTAACAAATTGATGCCATTAAATGTACACAGATCAAAAAGAATTTGTTCCTGTTAATTTAGTGGGATAAATTTTTAAACAAATCTAAAGGAGTACAAATTGTTGTAACGGAAATCCCACCTTCACTCATTCTTCATCATCATCATAACGATCACTATATATATATGTCATACGTACACTCTCACCACAAAGTGCTTTCCCCTACTACTTTCGATCGTACATTGCTGTTGCTTCGCCATTTCATATTCTGTTAATATTGTATTAATCATTCGTGCAATAAACCTCTAAATTACCACAAGTCTCAAGTTCTTTCGATCCTCGTTCTATGCGCCTCACATCATGGTAGCCATCGCTGCAGTAGAACTATGAGGAGAGACTTAGAAATTTAAACGAATGAAATAATTTTTTAAGTTTATTTACTATTGCGCGAAAATCTTTCTATGTTTTCTGTTGTGTAATACATGAAGAATTAATTGTTTTTTCTTCTCGAGAAATTTAAACTCAAAATTTAATTATTTTTAATTTTTTGAAAAATTCAAAAAATAAAATTGTAAATTTGAAGCTGAAGTTCCCGACTTAATAACGGCCGAACCTGGAAGTCATTGAACGCTAAAACCAAGAAGGACCGCCAAAGAGATCGAGTGAACAGCCCAAGGAAACCTGCTCCCGTCGTCGAGGACTCATCGCAGATCCACAAATCGAGGACCCAACTTTTCGGCCAACTCCAAACCAAATTTAAGCAGTTAGTACAACGGTAAACAGCAGAGAACAGAAAACTAGGATTATTCGTCAGCGCAACAGAGGAAGTAAAGTAAAATATTTTTCATTTTTTTTGTAAAGGTAATATTTATTGAAGCTAATTATTTTTTCGTGTTTGCATAATTGTGTTGTTGAACTGAATTGAGCAATAATTAAATTTTTTTATGCCCCCAATAGTAAGTCTGTGCGAAGGAAAATTGGGTGAATACAATATTAAAAAGGAAGAATTGAAAGAATTAATTAATAAATTTGAAGGTGAAAGAGTCATAGATGTAAAAATTGAAACTTACGATTTACCCTACGTCACATATTTCACAGGAGAAATAGTATTAGAGTCCTTTGTAGTGGATATATCCGGAAGAATAGAAAACATTAGTAGCCTAAAATATATTAAAATTGTAGAATCCTCAGTAAACTATTTCTCAAATAGAATTTATAGTTCAGAAAAATCTAAAGAAAGATTCATGAATAGATTTTTTAATTGAATAAATTTAAAAAAACTGGATAAAATAGAAAATTGTGAAGAAAAAAGTTTGATAGAAAAATTAGAAAAAGAATTAATAAAAAATTAAAAATACATACCTGTTTGTAATAAAGAAAATAATTTGTTAGGTTTTGATAATATAGAAGAAGAAATGGCATCCCCAAATGAAATTAAACCCATTCAAGCTCCACTCGGAAAAGTTTTTAATGGGAAATACTATTTAGATTGGCGTAGAATGATCATATCTGCCATCCGAGGTGCGGGATACTATGACATCTTTGGGGAACACGAGTTTTTACAGCCATATATAAATAATATTGATGATTTAAATTTTCGGCCAGATAAAAATATGATTAACTACTGTAAAATGCAGGATAACGCCAAAGCGTTTGTTTTAGAAAGAGTATCTAATGAAATAACAAAACAAATACGAGATTGCAATACAGCAATTCTTATGCTAAAAAAACTAGATAATATTTATGGCACAAAAACTTCTGTCACTGCTAATATAGCAAAAGCAAAATGGACGGAATTCAGATTTCAACCTGGAGGAAATATGAAGGGATTCTTAAAAAAATGGGATGAGTTAGTAACTGACGTAAGAGATAGTGGTAAAGAAGTTACAGAATCAGAGGAACTGGAAAATTTGCAATTGGCCTTATGTTACGAACAAGCAATTGCAAAAATTCAATACGAAAACTTACCTTCGAATGAAAAAAATTTAGACAACTTTAAAAGAATATTAAGGGAAGACTCTGATCAGAAATTCAGGGATCAAACCTTGAAAAAACAAAATGGCAATAATAGTCAAGTTAATAATAATTATAGAAATAATAATAATAACTACAATAGGAATAATTACAGGGGAAGATATAATAATTATAGAGATAGAAATAATTATAGAGGTAACGGAAATGGTCGTAATGGTTACACAAATAGTAATCGAAATAATTTTAATAATAATGGTAATTTTAATAATAATGGCAATGGTATCAATAATGAACCAAATCAAAACCAAAATAATAATTCGAATAGTAATGGTAATAATGGTAATGGAAATTATAGAGGAAATGGTTATAGAGGTAACTCAAATTATAGAGGTAATAATTACAGAGGCAATAATTATAGAGGTAATAATAGAAATTATTACCAAAATAGTCTGAAATGTTACAGATGTGGGCAGTTTGGCCATGTAGCGCAAAAATGTAGTAATAATAATCCAATAGAAAATAATAATAATAACAATTCTAATAATAATCAAGGAAATTATCCCCCAAAAACGAATACATCTCAAATAAATACTAATAAAAAAGAGAGTTCGGAACAACAAGTAAAAATGTCTTGTATGGTTAAAAAATTCAACAAAAACAATAATGAATGGTTGTTAAATGAATTGACCAATAATAATAAACAAAATAATAATGAAAAATACGATATATTAAATCACAGAGCAATATTGGATGGAGCTGCGGAAGTACATTTGACATCCGACTTAAATAAATTAGTGGATGTTAAAAAATTTGTAACTCCAGTCAAATTGCAATGTGCAGGTAAAAATACTTTTTTATATGCTACCCATACGGGGAGGATGGTGATCAAAGTCGAGAATTCCAGTAAAATTCAATCATTGATAGAGTTAAATGATGTTCATTATGTGCCGGATCTAAATTTAGATATCATTTCAGCCATAAAAATTACGAACACTGGTATGATCAATATTGATCAACAAAAGGATATAGCTAATATATATTTTATTGAAAATGCTGAAATAATAATAACAGCAAAAAAAGAAGAGGGAATCTTTTATATATATTATAATATCGAAAATAAAAATAAAAACTCTAATAATAATATAGATAATAATGATAATAATATAATATGTGCACCCGTCACTCAAAATGTAGAGGATGAATGGGATGATTTCACTGTAGAATTGGAAATTCAGGAAGATGATACCAATGATGAATCACCTGAGGGGGGTATAGAAGAAGAAATAATAGATCAAAATAATGAAATTGAGGGAATACCCCAAAAATCACAAACAAATAATAATATTAATAAAAAAATAACAATACATAGGAGACTTGGACACTTAAATGCCAGATATCTGCAAAAGTTAAAAACTTTAGCGGTGGGCATTCCCGATAATATAAATTTTAGGGATGAAGATTTTATTAATTGCCAAATATGTTGCATTGCTAATAATACGAGATTAGGCCATAATAGTGTTAGAAATAAACCTACTCGAAAATTAGAAATAACGTCCTCAGATATTATGGGTCCGTTCACGCCCTCAGTGGCAAATCAAAAATATATATTAACTTTTATAGATCATTTCTCGAAATATACATTTGTTATGCCCATACTTAACAAAAGTCAGGTCACAAATGAATTCAAAAATATTATAGTATCTATGAAAAATAAATTTCCTGAATACCCCATTGGGACTATTAGGTGTGATAATGCCAAGGAATATACTGATATTAAAATATTAAATTATTGTAATGAGGTTGGCATAACAATAGATTATGTGGTGCCATATTCTCCGGAATTAAATGGTGTTGCCGAAAGGCAAAATCAGACTTTAATGAGGAGAGTATGGGCCATGCTTATAGATGCCAACCTAGACATAAAATATTGGTCCTACGCTGTAGTAACAGCGGCATATTTAATAAATAGATCCCCCACAAAAGCGAATGAAGGATATAAAACACCCTACGAACTATTTTATGGGATAAAACCAAATCTTAAAAATCTTAAAGTCTTTGGAGCACTGACTTACAGACATATCCCTGTAGAAGTCAGAAAACAAAACGCCACAAAAGCCAAAGCAAAACTAAAAAACAAAATTGACCCGAAGCTAGCACATAGAGCTGAAAAAAATATAATGATGGGCTATACAAATACGGGATACTGTCTTAAAGATCCCTATAATACAAAATCATATATCTCATGTGATGTTAAGGTAGATGAAACTCAAAATATTAAATCATTATTAATAAATAATAAACCATTAATGATAAAATCATCAGATTACGAATATGATTTGGGGATAACTAACCCTGTAGTAATGAACATAAATATAAGATATAATAAAATATACATAGAAGACAATATTCCAAAAAATTATTCTGAAATAGAATCAAACCCCTTTAGAGATGATTGGATCAGAGCAATAAATGACGAATTTAATTCTCTAGATGATATGAATGTGTGGGAAATAATCGACTATGATCGCCAAAAACTTATAGATACAAGATGGATCTTCACAATTAAATTTGATGAATTTGGGAATCCAAAACCAAAGGCAAGACTCGTAGCAAGAGGTTTTAAGGATAGAACCGAATATAATATTGCGGAAACCCATGGCCCCGTGGCATCAGTAGGGACAATAAGATCATTACTATCTATAATAAATAAAGAAAAATTAATTATGGTGCAGTATGATGTGAAAACTGCGTACCTAAATTCACCAATTATTAAACCTATTTTCGTAAGAAAACCTGAAGGTGTAAATATCAACACCAATCAAGTGTTGGAATTAAAAAAGTCTATTTATGGATTAAAGACATCCAGTAAATCGTGGTACGATCTGTTGGACACAAAGGTAAGGGATATGGGCTTTACCAAGACCAAAAGTGATAGATGTTTGTATACTATAATTAATAATAATGAAAAAATATATTTCCTAACTTATGTAGATGACATATTGATTGCATCAAACTCACAGTCATCAATTACGAAAATAAATGAGGAGCTACAAAAAGACTTCACAATTACTATAATTAATAACCCGAGATTTTTTGTGGGACTGGAAATAAATAGAAACATAGAACATAATACAATAATACTTTCCCAATACAAGCATATAGATAAAATGTTAAAGAAATTTGGAGTTTCTGAATTAAAAAACACGAATACTCCAATGGAAACAGGATTAAAATTGGACAAAGTGGAAAATGGTATAGATGACACGGAATATAGATCAATGATAGGTGGATTGTTATATTTAGCAAGACTAACAAGACCGGATATATTATTCCCCGTAAATTTTTTGTCTCGCTTTCAAAATAATTCGAATAACACCTTAAAAAATTATGTAAAAAGAATTTTCAAATATATTAACACCACGAAAAATTATAATATAATATATAAATCGGAAGGAGATGGTATACAGGCCTATATCGATGCCTCGTATGCACCCCAAGTAGATGGACACAACATGGATGTAAATAATTTGGGAAAAGGCAAGTTCATAACTGGATTTATGGTATTTTCCTATGGAGACTTGATCGAGTGGAATTGCGGTAAGCAAACCATCCATGCGTCATCAAGTACGGCAGCTGAAATAATTGCAGTCTATGACGCACTAGATACCATAAAAGTAATACAATATATGAATTATGAAATTATAGGTGAAAAATTAAGTGTAGATATAATGGAAGATAACGTTTCGACACAGAAAATATGTTCGGGAGGTAGTCAGAAAAAGTCGAGGGCCCTAATGATCAAGTGCTACTCAATTTTAGAGGCATTTGAAGAAAAAATAATATTTTTTAGAACTGTTAGCTCCGAAAATCAATTAGCGGATATTTTGACAAAATCGCTAGATCGCTCAAAATTCGAAAATATAGTTGTCAAAATATTAAATGAAACAAACATCTATGCATAAATAATATAATAATAATTCGTTTATTTCAAAGTCATAATATATTTCGAAATTCATCATCATAAAGTACAAGTCGTCCCAAGTCCAAAATATAAGTCGTAACATGAAAATAAGTGCTTAAAATCTAACCTTCAATTCACTGCAAAATTAGTACTCAACAATACCATTTACCAGAAAATACTTGCAATAGATAAATGCTCCAATTCTCGAAAATATTAACAAAGAAAAAAGCAAGAAAATCGAGCAAGAAAAAACCCTACATTTCGAATAATAAAAACCCTATACATTTTTCAACAACCGTGAGAGAAATACACGTAATATTCCCACACGAAGTAATGAAAGGTAATTTCTTCAACAATAAATACAATAAAGATTAAACCCATTACATGACCGCAAATTAAGATAAGTCGAAAACGTTCCTTTACCATATAAAACGTCGTAAGCGCCAGTTCAAACACAATAGCATACTCGAAAGATAAAGAAGCGATGCAATGAATATTATTCTACAATCTTTTTCATGTCATATATCACAGATAATACTTGTTAAACGTAATGTTTCTGATAAACGATCGTGTGCCTCATAAAACCGTTGTTAATTTATTTCTTTGTGATTATTTTTTTTTCCTTTCTTCCCTTATTATATATTGTATAGACGTAAATGTTCGAGAATATTTTTTGAGCACACTTCTGAATGTATTATGTATTAGTCATCAATGTATACGAAAAATTTTGCATGTTACCAATTTTTTAATTTTTTATCTTTATTCTTTTTCCTTCGATACCATATATTATTCTACATCACATATTAACCTATTATTGCATGTATTTTACCATTTTTTATATATTTATTTATTTTATCCTTATTATTCTCGAAGCACAGCAAAGCAAAAATTTTTTTTTGAAAACACAAAGTTACCATAATATTTAAATAATACAATGTCAATATTTTTTTTGAAATTTTTTTTTATTACGCATATGTCAATTTAATATTAATAATTTCTTGTATAAACAATAATAATTCGTTTACTTTCAGCATCAAGATGATGAAGAACTCATTCGATAAAATTTCAGGGGGGTGTTGTAACGGAAATCCCACCTTCACTCATTCTTCATCATCATCATAACGATCACTATATATATATGTCATATGTACACTCTCACCACAAAGTGCTTTCCCCTACTACTTTCGATCATACATTGCTGTTGCTTCGCCATTTCATATTCTGTTAATATTGTATTAATCATTCGTGCAATAAACCTCTAAATTACCACAAGTCTCAAGTTCTTTCGATCCTCGTTCTATGCGCCTCACATCACAAATCAAAGGGAATTTCTTCTTGCATTCTCTTAAGATTCGTAGACGAATTAACGCCATTGAATTAACATGAATTCACAGAAGAATCAAAGCAAATTTGTCCGTGTTAATTTAACGGCAATCCTATATGGTGAATGACGTTCACTTTTGTTTCATTGACTTTAATCTTTATTTGAGTCAATTTTTTAAACACCAAAGGTAAAAATATTGAAAACAAATCGGAAAAAAATAATTTTTTTAGAAGACATCACCTTATCACCTTATAGCAGCAAGTGCACCATTCGGTAGTAATAAGAAAAATTTTAAATCTATCCAAAATCTGTTCCTTTCATCTTCTTCTATTATTGCAGGATCAACCAAAGTAATTATCCATCGTTCTTTAAACCGAAAAATACCAGATACATTTAAGTCAGAAAATGGCAAAAATTGACGAACAGTCAAGATTAACTTACCATTTTTTCCGGGTTGAAATGATATTTTTCTAAGTTATAGTTTAATGATAAGGACTTGAAGAAAAATTCAAAGTACTTCAACAGTAGAGAAAAAAAGTAAAGAACTGAAACAAACGTAAACTACGAAAACGACATTACTAAACATACACCCACACAGACATGAACCAAATACACACTAACATGACATACAAACACAAATCACATGACTGGTCCTAGAAACGAATTTACAGCGAGACATTAGTATCATCAATGATTATCACATAAAAAGAGCTGTAAATAACAAGGTTCCAAGAACCAAGAACCGAATACAAAATGAACAGGTTCTACACATAGAGATAGGCAAGTTTGATCAAATCAAAAACTGCACTCACTACTAGCGACCAGGGTTGGAAAATTTACGCCAAATTAATTCTCTACAGTAATTAATGTAAATAATGTAAATAAATGTAAATAAAGGTAAAAAATGATAGAAAATTGAATTGATGTGGAAAGATATTTCAAAAAAGTAAGGTGACGTGATTTATGATAATTAATGTTTGGCTTTTCAAGTACTATTGTGTCTTGACTCAATCTTGTTCAGAGTTGAAATTTACATTGCAAATTAAATTAAAATGGAGGGTAATCAGAGTAGACCAAAATCTACTCCAGGCAGGAAAACCAGCACAGCTTATGGAGCTACATAAGTTCTGTGGTTGAATGACTTCGATTCTGTATTCAAAGTTTTGAAAATCAAACTGATCTAAACTGAAGGCTGTTGGGTACCTAGCCTAGATCAAATGAAAAAAGTAAAAGGTATTAGCAAGATTCACGGTAATATCTCCACAGACATGAAAAACTTAGTCCAACTCAACCAGCTGAATTTTCTGAAATATACAAGGTTAGGAATACGAATTTTTTGTCTGAAAAAGTACCGAACATATGCTTGATAAATTTTTCAAATTGTAGTGAAAAACCAAAATGCTCTTTGAATATAGGTTCTTTATAACGAAGTATCTATCATACTATTGTTTTTTTTTTGATAAAACAGAAGCTAAAGCTAAAATAAAACATGAGACTTATATAAAAAAGCAGTTAATATTGTGAAAACAAAAAATTATAGTAATTGGTATTTAAGCTACCAATGTGGAAGCTGTACTTGACTCATACTTCTAATTTGGAGCAATTTTAGATTTATGTTTATCGTAAGGAGCAAGTCTGTAAATTCTGATTTGACCAAAATTGAATGGAATTTGGAGTCTCTATCTTTCCTGGAAACGAAAAAAAGAATATATTAGTAACTAAATAATGCGAAAAGGTAAAAAACAATAAATTATCATACCAGTTCCTTTCCAAATGTTTACAAATAGCTACAGCTTTCTTAATTAAATAATATAAATCTTCCAGCAACTGAGGTGCTAGACTCATAGCATTCATAATACACAGAATCTTGTTTCCAGTGAGGAAACAAACCTGAGCAACACCATGGAGTCACGTAGAATTACACCTGAACATATAATAAGTGGGTCAGGACTTTGCCAATGTAATAAAAATAGCTATTATTGATGATAATCCTTCAACTTACCGATCTGTGATTTCAACCGTAAGGTAACGCTGATTTAGAAATATCTTTACTGAGCGAACATTCCAGTGTGTATTTAATTCAGTGGTTTTGATTTTAACGAGAGATATTGACTATTAAAATTTAATAGATTCGTTTATTTCTTAATAAAGTATACATTAATTAATAATTTATGAATTGTTATCAAAAAATTCACTTTTTTTCTATTTATTTACATTTATTACATTATTTACATTATTTACATGAATTCTCTACGTGTATTTAATACACGTAAATAATCACGTAAATAAAAAATAATTATTTACTTATCCAACTCTGCTAGCGACCCTGCACTCAAATACTTATACTATTTGTTCAGGTTGTGCAACTCTTACAACATGTCATTCCTTGCATATCGATAACCCTTCCTTGCTTTTCCCACTCAAATGCTTTTTGTGTTATGCCATCTCCTTTTTCAGTCGATTTTATTTTTGTATAGTTTTTGTACTTTTAATGCATTATATATTAAAAATTGACTTGTTCACTTTTTTAAGATCCAAATCCTCACCTCATGGTAGCGAAAGCTTTGATCTGTTCAAGTCAATAGGAGAAAATTACTTAATCATTCAATTGAAGTTACTATAATATTTGTATAAGAAATTACAAGTATATTTTTTTGTTAAAAGGTTAAATTTTTGATAGTTTTTTAGTAAGGAGTAGTTAACTCTTATTACTGTGATTTTTTATTTTTCAAAAATGAAATTTAAATTTTTTTGAGCATCAAATAAAGTCTTTGAAAAAGTAATTCGAAGATTGTTTCATCGTTAGTTAAACTTTGAAAAAATTTGTTTGCTGTTTTTGGCACGTTCTATTGAAACTGCCATTCTTGCTGATCTGGATCATCTGCTATTACAAGGGATTTTTTATTTCGAATTTGGAACCAATTGTCATTATGGGAATTCAACTAACTTTGGAACTGGATGGTCTATTACAGTAAGGTGTTTGTATTAATTTTCATGCAACTTTTCTGAAATTTTTGGAATCTTGATAATTCAACATTGATCTTCACTTCATCATTTTGATTGTCATTTTTTGTTTTTTCCTGGATTGGATCATCAATTTTGGAATTGTCAGCATTTGATTTTCAAATGAATCCAGTTGTTCGCATTTCCGAAGAAAACATGAAGTTATTCAGATTGTTATCTCACAGTAAAATTCTGCAAGTTGCATTCAATGCATTTGTACCTTTAAACATTCTCCTTTGAAATGCATTAGTATCAGGGTGTTGGGTACCAAGATATCAGTATTTGATACAAATGATATGATGCTGGGCAAAAAATAACATTGTGAAGCACCATTCCAATGGATCAATGTTCCAAGATTATTTTTTCAAGTTGCAATCAATGTATTTGTTTCTCTAAATTCTCTCTTTTGAAATGCATCGGTACTATGGGTCTGGGTGTAAAAAAAACCCATGCTTCTTATTAACAATCCAGTTCTATGTTAAAATAACATTCAGAGGCACCAGTGCAGGGAATCAAAGTTTCAGTGTTCTATTTTTGGTTGCATTTGATGTATTTGTACCTCCTAATATTAGCTCTGTTCGATAGGACTACACCAACTTACACCAACCTACACCAGGAGGGCAATTCCACAAATGTAGGAATGTTATGGAACTTTGCGCCAAGTTTTACTAGAATATTTGTGGAATATCCCTATCAGTATAGGTTGGTGTAAGTTAGTGTAATCCTATCAAACAAAGCTATTCTCTTTCACACTACTGCTTGGTACCAAAGTGCGCAGTACACTGCGTGCACATATTGCACAAAAAGTAAAATACTCTATTTCTATTCCCAATCATCATTTATTAATAATTATTAACTAATATTGTTTTTTTTCTCCTAATTTTTGATAAATTATACTTGTGGAGACGGGTGGTCGATGACGAACGAGTGTGTACTACACACTCGTTGACCACCTAGCGGGCCAGTGGGGTAAAACCCACAAACTACCTTTTTGTGCTCACAGCTGTACATTTTGTCTGTGCAGCTTAATTATTTACTGGGCTCGGCCCGCACACATACATCGACGTATAACACGCAACCGACCAGATTTCGTATTTGTGTGGTGTCGTGTACACTTATACACACACCCACAAGTGGTGACCTCCGACGTAAGTATATATTTTTGTTGTTGACGTTTCACCGTCAACAGGGAAGGAACCATCACCTCCTTCCCCACCGTTTCCAACTTGCTTGGAAACAACAACCAATCAGCTTTCAACAGCTGATTGGCTAAACCATGCCCCTTCTTCAAACGTTGGCATACCCGCCAACAACCGAAGAAGGAATTCAGTCGGCTCTCGTCAGCCGACGGAGAAGGTTCTCCTTCTCCTTCCCCTTTCCCTCGTTGCTTGTTGGTACTTAAGTACCGACCAACGTCCACAAAAATCAGTCGGCACTCAGCTGCCAATGGAGAAGGTTCTCCCTCTCCTTCCTTTTCCATCTCCCTAATTTTCCACTTTTCCCTCTCCTCTTCCCAGGCTCGACGTCAGTACGCAAGTACCGACCAGCCATCCCAAAGAGAAGCAAACAGTCGGCAATCAGCTGCCCACGAGGAAAGTGTAAACTTAGCCTCCTTTTTCAATTACCACCATGGCCTCCAAACTAATCCCGTCGTCCCTCGACGACCTGGTCCTCCCGCTGATGCCTGCGAAGGCCACAGTCAGCAATCCTCCCAGGAGGACGGAGAACCAGCCCAACCCCACATCTGCCATCCACTCAATGCCGCATGTCAGCATGCGTTCGTCGACTGTACCGACGAACTTGGCGATCCCACAGTCGTCCACGCTTGTAAATTTCGGCCCGTTCCTCAACAACTACCTCCCGGGCGAGGAACTTTCGGTCAACCAGCACCAGCCGGTTGACAGTTCCACGCTGAGGCTGTCCTCCATCCTCAATCGGCAATCACACCGGCAGGAAGCAAATTCCGCCGCAATTACCGTCTCGCCCTCCTTACAAGCCCATCCACCACGGTTACTAACAGGCCTTCCTCCGTTCAACGCCGAGAATGTGCGTCTCTGGCTGCAGCAGATCGAGAATCTTGCTCGCGCCAGTGGCAATACCAGCGAGTCTCAGCTCTACCTGGCGATCTCCGGCCACTTGCCGACCCAGGTAGCCAATGCTGTGTCAGAACTACTCTACAGTTCCGACGACTCGCTGCACACTTGGTCGAACCTCCGAAATCAAATCCAACAGGAATTTTCCCCTTCCTCCTACACCCAGATTAGAACTATGTTGGAAAACACCCATTGTCAACCTTCCGAGAGGCCCTTGGCGTACCATCGCCGCCTCGTTACCATAAACGAAGGAAGAGTAAATGACGATGTTCTCCGTAACCTTCTTTTCCAATACCTCCCGGTCAATATTCGCCAGACATTGGCCATGACAAAGCCCACAACCTCTCGACAGGCAGCGCTCGAAGCTGACGAGGCAATAGCTCTCGAGCAAACCTTTCCGTCGACATCCCCTGCGACCAGCACCATCTCCGCTATCGCAACTCCCGCGGCACCCCCGTCGACAGCACCAACGGCTAATTCCTCGGAACTAGCTACCATTACCCAGCTGCTTCAACAGCTCTTGGCTGGAAAACAGGTGAGTTCTGTCGACCCCCCAAAAGACCCCACCCCATTCCCCAAACATAGGCGTTTGTGTTCACGCGATGCCAGGTCCAGAGACAGATCGCGCTCTCGTGACTCTAGCTCCGGTCGTTCGAAACCACGGACGACGCTACGAGTCATCGATGGTAAGAGACCGGTAAATACCCGCTCTCCCTCCCGTTCCCGTGATGGCTACTGTTGGTATCACCAACAGTTCGGGAGGAAATTGCGCAACTGCTCTGACCCTCCATGTTCATGGTGGGACAAACCCCAAAATCGCGACCGCCGCGATCCCAAATCCCCTACTCATTTGGGAAATGAGTAAACGAGTCAGTCAAGATGGCACTCCCACTCGTTTTCAACTCAGTCGGTCTATTCGTGGAAGATCTGCTTAGCGAGCACCACTTCCTGGTCAACACTGGCGTGGAGATATTGGCTATACCTCCAACCGCTGAAGACCTGAAATGCAACGCTAAGCTCCAAATCTACGCTGCGAACCAAACTCCAATTAGTACTTTCGGAGTTAAGCTGGTGCAGGTAGATTTTGGCCTTCGCTGCGAATTCAAGTGGGCCTTTATCATCGCCGATATCGCTGATCCCATCATCGGAGCAGACTTCCTTAGCCATTACCAACTGCTTCCCGATGTCAGCGAAGGGCACCTCCTTGATAAGACCACAGGACTTGCCGTAGTAGGTAAACCTCGCCCCATCGACTATCCCCTGGAGATTTGCCTTACCATTGCCCACTCAAATAGTCGATTCCAAAAAATCCTCGACAAATTTCCCGGCGTAACCGGTAAAGAAGGCTTACGCCCGAGGATTTCCCCTACCAAAGTCACCCACGATATCGAAACTGTAGGTCGACCGGTGTTTTGCCGTGCCCGTCGTCTACATCCCGAGAAGCTAAAGGCAGCCCGCCTTTCCTTCCAAACTATGCTCGAATGTGGTGACGGCCGACCCTCCAAAAGTGCCTGGTCATCCCCCTTGCATATGCACATGAAGCCCGACAAAACATGGCGCATGCTTGGTGACTACAGAGCACTCAACGCACGAACTATCCCCGACAAATACCCTGTCTCGAATATTATGGATTTCCACGCCAGACTAGCTGGTGCCAACTTATTCTCCAAATTAGATCTCGTGCGGGCATTTAACCAAGTCCCGATGACCGAAGAACACATCCCTAAAACAGCCGTCATAACCCCCTTCGGTCTCTACAAATTTCCCTATATGCCCTTCGGACTTCGAAACGCCGCCCAAACCTTCCAACGGTACATTGATGGATTGTTGCGAGACATCGACTACGCTTACGCGTACATTGATGACATCCTCATTACCGCCTCCAACCCTGATGAGCTCGAAGAACGTGTTACCGAGGTCATTCGGCGTATCTACAACGCTGGCCTCACTGTCAATGGTAACAAGTCCGAACATGAACGTGAAGAGCTCACCTTTCTTGGCCATCGAGTCAACAGCTCAGGTATCAAACCTACCCCCAAACGTGTCCAAGCTGTACTCGATTTCCCACTTCCCAAAACCATTCATGACCTTAGGCGCTTTCTCGGAATGGTGAATTTCTACCGGCGTACAATTAAACATTGCGCTCACATTCAGAGTAAACTCTTCGCACTTATCCACTCCAACAAAAAACGTGACAAAACCCCGATAATTTGGACTGACACTGCCGAAACCGCCTTCGGCGACCTAAAGCAGGCGTTAGCAAATGCTGCTCTTTTGGCGCATCCTGACGAGTCCAAACAACTTGTCTTGGCAACCGACGCGTCTAACCACGCGATAGGGGCTACCCTCTATCAAAATGGTGCCGGATCGCTAGAGCCTTTGGCATTTTTCTCCCGCAAATTATCTGACACCAAACGCTGATATCCGACATACGACCGCGAATTATTCGCTGTTTTTGCAGCGGTGAAGCACTTCCGTAACCTGGTCAAAGGGCGTGTTTTCTCCGTCTATACGGACCACAAGCCTCTCACGACTGCCCTGTTTCAGGCGTGCGAGAAAGCTTCACCACGCCAGCAAAATCAACTAGAGTATACCTTGCAGTTCACAACGGATATTCGCTACATCAAAGGAGAGGACAACATAGCCGCAGATTGTTTGTCACGTATATCAATCTCCGCCATTACCTCTCCCTGTGTTGTGCCATACAATGAAATGGCCCTTTGTCAACAACACGACCCTCAACTCAGACAATACCTTGCAGACCCCAACTCTGCCCTCATCCTTGAATCGTTCAGAGTACCCGGACACACGTTACTTTTAACGTGCGAAATGTCCACGGGGAAAAAACAACCCTTCGTACCCGCCAAATATCGGAGAACCATCTTCGATTCGATTCATGGGCTCTCGCACCCGAGCGGCCGGACAACTGTCCGTCTGATCGCTAATCGATTCATTTGGCCTGGCCTACGATCTGACTGCCTACATTGGTCGAAAGAGTGCACCACATGCCAACAAGCCAAAATCGGTAGACACACCAAAGCCCCTCTCCAAGCTTTCCACCCTACCGATCGCTTAAAGCATGTGCACATCAATATCGTGGGTCCATTGCCAACGGTTAGCGGTCCTCGTCATTGTCTGACAATGATTGATTGCGCCACACGATGGCCTCACGCCATCATGACAATGGATATTTCCGCGGATTGAGTGGCAACACTCTTCGTCCAACACTGGGTGTCCTCCTTCGGCGTCCCCGAAACCATAACAACGGACCAGGGATGCCAGTTCGAAAGCGCTCTATTCAACTCGGTTGCGCGCCAGTTGGGAATACACAAAATCTCAACTACGGCGTATCATCCCCAATCAAACGGCAAAATAGAGCGCTGGCATCGAACTCTCAAAGCCACCATCATGGCCCGTGAGAACTCCAAAGACTCGCGTGGAGAATGGGCAGCCGATTTGCCTCTCATTCTTCTCGACCTACGCTCGACGGTCATCTCCGACCTCGGCGTATCCCCAGCCCAACTCCTTTATGGTGAAGAGCTCCGTCTCCCGGCTGATTTCTTCGAAGACAGCCCACCAAGTGTCGTCACTCACATCGATGGTACTAACCTTCCACAACGCATTCGTGAAAGTGCGAATGCGTTCACTCAAATCACCCGCAACCACGGCGACTCCCCCTCATACGTCCCCGCTGATCTGAAATCAGCCCAAAACGTATGGCTACGCGTTGATACACCTCGTAAGGCACTTGACCCACCGTACTCCGGACCGTACAAAGTCCTCAACCGTACGGATAAATGATTCGAGATCGACATACAAGGACGACACACACGCGTATCAATTGATCGCCTAAAGTCGGCCTATGTCTACACAGACATAGAAGCCGACCCAGATGACTCAACTTCCATCGATGATCCTCCGGGACCGACAGTTGACTTGTCATCTGAGGTTGTCTTACCTAAAAACGATGACTCACCCCCGAATGCCTCACCCCAACCTTCGACGTCGTCTTCACACATAGACGACACGCTCGATTCTTCCCCGATCGTAATTACACACGATCAAAATAAAGAATCGCCTCCCGAAGCGTTATCGAAGGAAAATACCCAATCGCACCCCATCGGTCAGTCTTCTAGTCGAACAGCTGGCGCTATGCTCGACGACAAACCGATTGCAATCCCCTTAGGCCCCGCCTACAAAACGAACTCGTAATAGTAATGTGCAACAACAGCTGCCGCAACCGCACCTTTGTTCGTGTTTATGAGACGAAAATAAACGGTGGTTACGGTCAAGAAAACGAGTGAAATTCGTGTTTTAGACACTCACTCTTCTCTTGACGTGCTTGGCTGTTATATACTCTTCATCAAATGCTACACACCAGGCGCTTTTAATCATATTTCATGTAGCGTAGTAGACTGATGAAATATCCCAAGAGCGTCTTTCTCCCAGCATTCCCGTATTATCGGAAGATGAAGAAACAGCCCTTTTAAGGGCTACACCCCCACCAACAGAGGGCGGTAACGGCGATGCATCGTTGTCTCCTTGTGTAGATGACCATTGCTCCCCCTCTCCCACCTTTTCTTCCCCAACGTCACCAGCTGACGTTGCCCCGTCTCCTTCCTCCATGGCTACTGCCACCTTTCCACCGGTGAAGCAGACATCGCCTGTATCCTCTATGTCCGATCAAGTATCGGCGTCACCCGTGACGCTTACCTCTGTCGGACCTGCACAAGAGGATACACGCCGTACTCCTTCTCGAGTACCGCAACGGCGATCGACGCTGAGGCAGAGGGTGGAATCAGCTGCCAGGGGTCGAGGTGTGCCACTTCGCAGTACCAGCCTGCTCCTGGAGTGGCGGCCCGGGGCTCCGAGCTTGTACAGCACGGCCTAGTCCGTAGCTCTCATTCTCGAGTCTTCGTCCCGCTCCCCAGGAAGACCGTGTACTCGTTGGAGATGCCACCTCACGCTCGGACCGCTGTACAATTAAGCAATGCGCGGATTGACACCCGCACATTCGCTGAAGTCGTACAGCGTGTTCAATCTAAGACACCTTCGCCCGGTCCTCAACCGTCTTCCTCGGCAGGCCTCCCCTCTGGGGAATTCCCGCCGCTCAAGACGGTTCAACAGATTGAACCGCTTCCTCTTCGGAAACGCCGAGCTCAAGCGACTGCTACGTTGCGTACCAGCGGTTTTAAACGTCCGTCTGCAGCAACAAAGCGGTCCCCCCAACCGTCGACTTCCAAAGTCGCGGAGGCACCAGTAGCCTCACAAACGGCATCGTCAGTCCCAAAAGGCAAGTCGCCGTTACTTCGCCCTTCGGTCGCACCAACTGCCTTGGAAGAGACAGCGATGGACGTTGACCCAGTTCCGACCCCAACCGTCCATCTCCCGCCAACCCCCACATCAGTCCCTCAACGCGTACTCTTGCCAGTACGTGAAGAGGTTGAACCGACAGAAAGTGCTGCCGTCGATAACAACTCCGTTATCGACTTAATGGCAACACCTTCGCCGGAGAAAGTCCCCGAGTCTCAGCCGTCCACCTCTCGTGGTAAGAGTCCCCCGGCTGTTGACAAACCGGCGAAGCATCCCCGTTTGAATCGCAAGGCAGGTGGCCGCGCCCGGCGTGAAGCTCGCGCTCGTGGTTTATCCTACATGGAACTCAAACGGGACGAAAGACGTGGCAAAACCCGGTCCGAAACCCCCGCTCCACTACCGGCTTCTATACAGGAGCCCGCCCCGTCTGTGGTACAGCCCCCTGTACTGCAACTGGTGGTTCCTCCTGTATCGCAGAATCAATCACTGCAGCCGTGGGAGCAAATTACCGCCGCCGTGCTCGCAGCACACAACACCCTGTCGCTCGCCCTAGCGACAACCCCGATGTCTCTCCCCCAAGTTGTAATGTCTCCACCCGGAATTCCTATTCCCCCGCATCTACAACTTGCGGCATCGGCTTACCCTCCGGCCAGGGTTATGTCGCCTTTAATGGCGTCACCAGTAACCTACCCGCCACCCCTCATGAGGATTCCCACGTCTTGTCCCCAGACTCCGCTCATGAGACCCCAAACTCGAGTGCACCCTTCTCCACAGCCTCGAGCACCCCGAACACGTCCTTCCCGACCCACACTCCCGGCAAACTTCGGTAAGTCCAAACCGAAGAGACCTGGCGACCCTACTATGTGAACGGCATCCGTGAGCATAGTAGCGAACGCTGCGCCACACTTGACTGGCGTCATAGGGAAACTTACTAGGAGGAGAGTGGTGTGGCAACGGGTGGTCAATGACGAACGAGTGTGTACTACACACTCGTCAACCACCTAGCAGGCCAGTGGGGTAAAACCCACGAACTACCTTTTTGTGCTCACGGCTGTACATTTTGTCTGTGCAGCTTAATTATTTACTGGGCTCGGCCCGCACACATACATCGACGTATAACACGCAACCGACCAGATTTGGTATTTGTGTGGTGTCGTGTACACTTATACACACACCCACAATACTCATCAAAGCCCCTTCAATATTGAGTATAAGCAAAATTCATTGATATATTTTAACTCATAAAAATTGTTACATAAACGATATAGCTATGTTCAATTAATAATTAATTTGCTAAAAATTACCTGAAAATTTTGTTTTTATCATTTTCAGTTTATTATATTTATTATAGCCCATTCTATATTGAGTATTGGAAAAATTAATAAATAACGTATATTACAACTTTTAGAAGTTAGATTCTAAAACTATAAGAATGTTTGTTTATCCATTTTTAGTATATTTTTGGTACACTTTATACTCCTGTGGGTAAGCACTTGATTTTAACCTTCAAAGATATATATATGATGGAGAGGACATGCTGCTGTTTTACAATGGGATCAACTGTCATTAACATCTACATGGAGAAAGTGTACACTGGCGTATAAATTACCCCATATCAATCGATATCAACCAGTCAGAATAATCAGATTCTCCAGAATGGAGCAATTTGTAGGCCAGTGTTTATAAACAAATGCATGTGGCAATTTTTTTCTCCAATCTAATTTTTATAAAGCAAAACACGTGGTGTTGGTCGTTTTTCCATAGATCTGACACCAAAACCATTATTATGTCGTCTCCATTTATATATATATATATATATATTTTCGAAGATTTTGACACTTGTTATTTATTTCTATACACTGGACATTCTACTGGAAAAATATTGAAACTTCCAGAACTAAATTTGATTTTTAATTATTTTTCTTCGCTAGGTAATTTTTAGTTTTTTCATGTAGCAACACAGATAATAATGTGAAATCAGGCACGTTTCCAGAAAAATGATTGTAGCATAATTGTACCAGTATAGAATGCAGCGCAAAGTTTCAATCGAATCGATGTTAGACAATTCTGGTATGACCCTTATTAGTCCATAAACAACTTGCCCCTTCTCTTCAAGAGGACGTTCAGAAATTAACTCAGAGTGACCACAACATCAAAAATCAAAAAACTACCTGTTTGGAAATTCACCCCTGACTCCACCCATAAAAATGGTTGATGGTAGTTGTCACACTCACCATATTCAAAAATTAACCTCGGTTAATGGTGGGTGTGGACAACCATCACTCTAGTCCAGAAATGGTTTACATTGTCACCCTGGTTGACAAAATTGGTTGTCAAGTTTGTTGGACATAGTCCATTTAACTCTTAACATCTCATACTCGGTAACACTGAAATCATAATAAAAAACTTTTATATCTACACTCAAACACACTGTCACGCTGTAGTGGGGAATCTCGTTTCTCAACCCACGCCATTGCTTGTATTTTTGGCTGTTCTTTATTCGTCTAACAAATGTCGTTGCAGTGAATTCGTTCTTTTTCTTTCACAAGAAACAAGATCCTTGGAGAATATATTCTCACAGAGTTTAAATTTTGAAAAAATTGATTTCTTATCACATGAGATATTGTTTATTTACACATATATTACACACACAATTCATTTTACCTACTAAATATAGTTGAAAATTTTATTTAAAAACTTAGTAGAAAATTTTTAAATGTTTAGTTATTAGTGACAGTGAATTTTATTATAAGTTATTAAGAGATGGATGATCGTTTAAAAATTATAGTGACTGCCATTGTGCAAAGTACTGTGCAATTTTATGAAGACTTCCTTTGTGTTATTTATTAATTAATAAGAGTTTGTGTATTTATAGATGATGAAGATTCATCGAATGAGGAGTGTCCGAGGAGACAAATAAAGAGAAGACAAACTAATGCCCAGATATCACAAATACAATCATTTGTGGAGTATACTGTACCTAGATTTACTGATACTGAATTTCAAACTCATTTTCAATTCGTCGTGTTCCACAGGCAGTCTGTGAAGAAATAAATAAACAAACAGATAGGTAAAATTCAATAATGTAGTAAATGGAAGAACACAAACGCAATACGAAACAAGCGATGGAATTATTTAATGATTTCATCGTTAGAATGTTGACATTATTATAATATTATAATCAATTTGTTTGAATTTATTATCACTATTAACAACAAATTATCACTTTGAACACATCCCATTGCTAATTTTGATGGACTGTGTTATTGTGAAGAGGACATGCAATTGTACCAAAAATTATATCAAATTCTTACCTTTCATTCAATTGTGTGCATACTACTCTGTCACCTTCTTCAGCATTTTCAAATTCATCTTCATCTTGTTCTGGTTGTCGTTGTTGTAGTTCTGGTTGTTGTTCTGATTGTCATTTGGATGCATGTTGTGTAGATACCATTTTTTCAAGTACTTTAATTTATTCTCACACTGTCTAGCGGTGTATGGGATTAACTTTGAAACAATCTGTTGCCAAACCTTGTAATTTTTACATATTGTGAATTTTAATTCAGCTGCATGATATGATGTACTATGCACAGGTGAGTCATTAATGTTTACAATTTCTTCTTATAGTCGTGCTTCTGCTGTTTATTTCTCAAATAGTAATTGTTCCCCTTTTTCTAAATCAATATTAGAAAATTTGCGTATGACTACATCGTATTACCCTGCGCTATTTTAGTAGCATTTAGCGGGGGTTTTGATATACGAGCCTGCATACTGATGCGTTCTTTACTAATATTTTTCTGTTTCGCTTGCAAAATATTTTTCAGCATTGAAATAATTAATTTTTTGTCATTCGAGGTACTTGGTAACTTTATCTGTTCAAACTTACTCATACACTTGGTATAGAGGTATACAAGAAATCAGTTTAAAAGCACTTATACCATTAATTAAAACAAGAAACTTGCAAAACGTATATTCACACAATGTCTTTCACACAAGGTTGGAAAAGCAAGTAAAGATAACAATGACAAAATGGAACATCATCAGATAATATCGCAGACAAAAACATAAGCTTTGTTTGATAGGACTACACCGACTTACACCAATGTACACCAGGAGGGCGATTCCACAAATTTCAGAATTTAATATGACTTTATGCCAAGTATTACTTGAATATTTGTGGAATATCCCTACTGGTGTAGGCTGGTGTAAATTAGTGTAATCCTATCAAACAAAGCTATAGTGAATAGTAAACTTGATTAATAGAAAATATCTCGACTGCAAGTCTTTAGATGGCGCTGTGAAATGTGATATCTAACAGGTAAGTCTGGTTGTCGATGTAATTCTATGTCAGGTTGTCTGTTTTGTACTTCTAGATCTGATTGTCTATCACCAAAAGTATTAGTTAGAAATGGGAAATTTGACTCATCCATGAGAGTCAACTCTTCTAGAGTTGTTCACAAGTGAGAGTCAGTTCAATGAGTCGACTCTCTTGACTCATTCGACTCATGACGTCATGATACGAATTATTCTCCTACTAGTCTTTGTCTGTTTTTTTTTTTTTTTGTTTTTTTTTGGTGGATAGTATTGTAGAATTGGAAAATAAAGCACCTTCAAAAATTTCTTCCTTTACTATAGCTGAACCTTTTATTGCCTATACCTAGTATAGTGTATAAAAAATACCTATCTATTGATTAAATGCATCAAGTCTTCCACTTTTATTGCTTACTTTAATTCTTTTATTACCGAACCCAATTCTATACCCGAGACCTGTTGGAACCTTTCTTCGACTCTCTTGTATCCATTCATATTTCATAAGAACTAAGAAGACGGAGAACTGAGAACTTGAAAAGAAGTAAGATGAAAGAGTCGAAAAACAAAATGAATGAAGGACAAAAATGAAGAACTAAAAGAACAAATAAGGAAAAACAGTAGGTTCTTGACTCGCAACTCACAACTCACAACTCGCAACTTGTGAGAAGCAACTCTCAAATGATATGTGAGTTAGTTCAGTCGACTCACTAGTAGAATTGACTCTTGTGAGTCGACTCAGTGTGGAACAAAACATCACTAGTATTAGGTACTACGACTGTTGCTGTTGAATCACCACTGGTACTGTCAGAGGTAATTGTGATGACTGAATAATTTTTTTCTTTTGAGTGTAATATTGCGCTAGTAGTATCATCTGATACTGGTTCATCTGTAGCACCATTTTTCAAAACAGCAGGAACATCGTTGGTATTGATTAATTCTGAATCAGAATCTACTAACATATCGAGCATTGCTGGAGTAGCTGAGTCAAGTTGAACTCCATAATCTCCATTTTTGTTTACAGTTTACTGGCACCACAACAGATTATCCGCTAAGACAACACAAAACAAAACCTATTTACGTGCTTTGCTCTCTTTTTGATCAAGTAATGAAATGGATGTTAATTCTTACAATTATCCTTATGTTGAACAAGAATATGGTCATCATACATAAATGACATTCCTGATCTAGTATCTGACGCAATATTATAATTCATTTTTATATAATTTGGGACACAATATAATTTAAAATTCTCCCAAAAATCAATTTGTCACGTCAACTTATTGAATGTCAGTTAATTCAAAACATTTGAATATGATAACAAATTTACATAGAGGTCATGGTTGACCGTTATTTGCGTTCAGAAATAATTTGGTTTTGGGGACAACCATTCATCACCCTAAGTTGTTTGGAAAAGGGTGTAACCTAATGGACAACCGTTACTGTTTTAATTTTCAGTAGTGTTGTCAAATATCAATATTTTTTTGTATCAATACGATATCGATATTTATGGGAAAATATCGATACAATATTGATATTTTATAAAATTTGATAAAAAATTTTTGCAGATGGCTCATCTGAATTATTGTCATTTAAAACTATGAAAATAAAATGTAAATTTGAATTTTATAAGTTTGAGGAAAAGAATAATGGAAGCAAAGTAAGTCAGGGTATTTACTTGACATTGTTGATGTAGTTGTAGATATAGATATATGTGAACTATTTTTGAGAAATCTCCTCATTTTGGACTGGAGTCAAGATCAAGTTAGTCTTAATTCATAATTTCATAATTCATAAATATCATAAATATCATCTGTCATCAGTTTCAGTTATCACTCATTCACTTGTAATTTTGTCAATACCACAACCACAACCAGAGAAAAAATAATTAAAAATTGGCATTTGAAAATATCGATATTTTTATAAAAAATATCGATATTCCTGGAAAAATATCGATACATATCGATACGTATCGATATTTTTGACAACACTAATTTTCAGTCTGATTATCAACCATGGTATGGTTGCGCACCCGTCACCCTGAGTTACATTTCTGAACGCCCTCCAAGTATAGTAAATAAATTGGTAATGGTAGAGAATAATATGATAATTAATAATGATCCGATTACGCACGAAATCGCAATTTTAATTTTAATTTTGGAATAAAGACTTTATTCAATACTAAACTGTAAAAGCAAAGAAGCGAGTTTTCTGTTCCTTCTACGAAAAAAATGAATACACTATAGTCGATGAACATCCGCAGACATCTTCAGGGAATATCAAATCAGTTTTTTCAGTATTTACGGTAATTTGCAATTAATTATCCTTGTCGAAGTTCGAGTTGTATTCATGACCTCGTCGAGGTCTGAGGTAAAATGTTTAAACTATATTTTATATTTATTTCTGCAGTTCTGCTTCGTATGTATATTCTATTAATTTCTCCCAGCTAACAATTATTAAACACTTTTCAGATATTAAAAATATTCAAAGCTCTTCATCGAGCTCGATTAAATTTATTCAAAGATGATCATGAAATGCTTACCGGTGTGAATCTAAAAGTTAAATTTCTACCTGAATTAAAAAGTTCGAAAAACTCATGATAATATCTGAAATTTCAGCTTGTCGAGATGGCATTAATGCGAACTTCAAGGAAAATAAGTCCGAAACCAACCATGAGAAACTAAAAGAGGTACGATTCTTTTGATAGTGAAATTTCATCGAAAATAAATGAGATTTTTATTGTTATATTTTCTCAGCTGATGCAGCTAGCAGTTATAATTGAAGACGAGATGAGAACGAAAATCATACAATCAGTTGAAATTGAGCCAGGACGTTGGGGTATAAATATACTTACTGACAGTTTTATTCTTCTATTTTCTCGTTCAACATTATTCCTCGTTTAAGAAGTTCAAAATTGTACCTTATTGATTTCAGAATTGAGAATCAGACCAGAAAATTGCGTTGATGATCCTGGAGCTCTGTATGGAAAAAAACGATTCAAGAAATGAAATCCTTGAACAGTTTTAAGTTTTAATGTAATGTTGCATATATTTTATTTCATTTTTCATTTTTCATTTTTCATTTTTCCTTTAAAATTTTCATACTTATCTTTTTGTAGTTTATTTTGGTTGAATTTTCATTATATAACTTAACGTTGTTGTACGTTTATGTCTTTGATAATTAACTTAAAAACGTCACCAAAGTATACGGTAATAACAGTTCCAAAATTCCTAATGAAAGATTATTTTTTCAATGTTTTCCAAGTATGCAATAGGAACTTGAAGGTATCATAACGTTATTGAAACCATATTAATTTTTATGTTATTATTGGTTTATTCTTGACTCAAAATCAAATAAACTTATTATTCATTATTGATTGGTGATCGCAATCAATCGTCCGGTTAAAGGCGTTATGTGAATGTTATCCATGCTCTGAATACTTAATCCTATCTGCTAGAGAAAAGCTTGGAATTCCGACTCATGGAATATCAATTATGGAAAAACTGGACATTGACAATTTCAACTTTCCTGTTTTGGGTTAAAAAAGTTAAAACCGTGAGAGAAGAACATCCTTTCCCTATTAATTTTTTAACTCATATGTATTCAATTTTTTTTTTTTAATTTATTTGATTAGTTAGTTACTTCTTAAGTCATGAAAAAACGACAAAATTCATTATATGTCCTTAATCGGAAAATTTCAAGAATGTGATGAATATGTAGGGCCATAGAGAAGATATCCGGCCCCGAGGAAAAAATTTATGGGCCCTCTAAAAATTGACTATTGCCTCTTTGCACAGGTGTAGTATGAAGAATTAAATTTAGGAAGGGGTTTTATAATATTTGGAGAATCTATTTTACTCGCAAAAAATTTTTTAAAGGATTTTTCAGCGGATTTTCCACAAAAATCTACTTTTTCCTTTTTTTTTAAGAATGCCAGGTCCTTAAAAATCCAGGAACTGAGGAAAATCCCCCATTCTGCCCCCTCCCATCAGGCCTGTGAATGTTTTCATAACTAAATAAAATCGAAAGTTTCATCTTGGCTTGTAAAATATATTTATGTAAATTACTTAAATTTTGTATGAAAAGTGTGGGTAGCTCTACCTATTAAGGTTTATAGAACCAATTAGGGTTTTACACGTTGGCAACCAAATCTCTCGGTACTGGTAGCCAAAAGTAGGCAGGATTTTTGAAAAAAACGGTATTATAATCCTTTTTTGAGGCTGAAACAGGGGTTGGGATCAATTTGAAGTGGACGATTGAATCTTGGAATTTTTTCATTTTTTTCATCAGAGAGGGAGTGAGTAGGATTCAATCAACAATTTTAAGATTGAATCAGGATTGATTGGGAATGAATTACTAAAAGAGCAAGAAAACGTGGTAGATTCCTTAAAATTTAGAATCATTCACTCCTTCAAGGACAAACCGGATTGGATTATTATCAACATATATTTATCTATTTTTGCTCTACCTGATTGCTGTTTTTCTTTCTGCTTTGCCATTATTTTGATTCTTTTTGGTGCATTTTGCTTTTTTCCTGTCCTTTTATTATTTGTCTATCTTCCATAAACCTATAATCACAAAATTTTTGGGAAAAAAAGATTCAATCGGACTGAATCATTTTTCTAACTGGGCTGAAACTGATTCAATCCGATTGATTTGAAGTTATTAAATTGGAGAGTAAATGAAAAGTTTTATATAAGAGTTAATAAAAATTCATTGAGACTGAGTGGTATTGAATGGGAGTTTTTGTTTCACTCACAACTCCTAGGCTGAAAAGGATTTGGTATTCATGATTAGAATCACTTTTGAAAAAAGCAATGTGATTTGTGATTTGTGATTCAAATCGCATTAGGAAACAGAATTTGTGATTCGAATAATTTATTTATAAACAGAGGAACAATGAATCACAAATCCTATTCCTCTAGTCAGGAAATTCCCAGAAATTTGGCAATAGACAAAAAATTCATCAATTTCATCCTTGAAAAATTAAACAACTTCTTCAGAGAACTTTTACCTCACACTTTCCTAAATAAAATATTTTTTCATCAAAAAATACTCAAATGTTCAGAACTGTTTTCCATTTGAGACTTTGAGGATTTGTGATTTGCAAAAAAATGATTTGTGTGAATCACTTTCAATCTCTGAACTGAAAGTATTTGTGATTCGAATCACTTCACTGTAAAGAATTTGTAATTTGGATCAATTTTCTATAAAGAATTCTTTATTCGTGATTCGAATAATTTTTTTGAGGATTTTGCCCACTCTTGCTGTAGACAACTGGTTTAATGTTTACATTAGATAATAGCATACTGGGGCAGTTGAAGAGAGGGTAGGTGGTACTTTATACAGACTGCAACATGCCCTTTATCACTGTGTATGTAAATACATACATACTCACATTTCCATTTTGCATCTTCATTTATTTTTGTTGTAACGGAAATCCCACCTTCACTCATTCTTCATCATCATCACCACGATCACTATATATATATGTCATACGTACACTCTCACCACTAAGTGTTTTCCCCTACTACTTTCGATCGTACATTGCTGTTGCTTCGCCATTTCGCATTCTGTTAATAATGTATTTTTCATTCGTGCAATAAACCTCAATATTACCACAAGTCTCAAGTTCTTTCGATCCTCGTTCTGTACGCCTCACATCAATTTTCATTTTAAGTGCAATACATTATTTATTTGGGTTTCGGACCTAGTCTTTATAGGGCTTGTAAGCACAACCATTACCAGAACAATAACAACTAAAAACCTAAATAAATTGACAACTTTAATTTGTGAACAAATAACCAAAACAAACAAATTTCACATAACTAATAACTAATAACCAATTCCCACAAAATTCTGAAGCCATTAACTAGAACAATAACCTGAAAGTATCAGTTTTTATTGGTTTTTCTGAAATATCAGTATTGTTGATTATTCTTTTCAAAAATTGCCCATTATTTCCTGGAAAATTATAAATTATTGATAATTTAACCTGAAGAAATTTTTTTTTTGTCTATTTTACCACAGATTTTGTCTCAACCAATAACCAGTAACCACAACCAATAATCATAAAAGTTGTTTTGGTTAACCAGAACAATAACTAGTAACCAAATAAGTACATTTTTAACCAATAACCAGCAACCAATACAAATTTTTATTGATTCCCAGTAACCAATAACTTCAATAATGTTTTGGTTACGAACCTTAGTCTGTAACTTGTCTGTTGATGCAGGGCTGAGCCCTGAAATGAGGGAATAAGTGAGAAACATCGTCACAAAAAGAAATTCTGCTGAGCCATTCTCACTGCGTGGCTTGAGAAATTATTGTACTTGTAGGAGAAAACTACTAGTGTCATTACTTATTTGCCCATCTCTAACATTTAAAGAAAAAACAATGAAATGATAAATAAAATTTATTACTCAAGTATAAAAACTAGATCAAACTTTTAAGCTTTTTAAAAAACTGTCAAAAATACATTGCGACATTTCTCAACTGAAAATTATCAATTGGATCTTCAGGATAGTAAAAATTTTTTTCAAAATATTTTGTTAAATTAAAATACCTATGTGATTTTCAAAAACTTAATTTTATTTAAAACAGTAGTGTTGAGTTTTCATTTAATCAAAATATATTTAAATCAAGGCATCTAGGCTGAAACTTTCTTACCTTTAGCACATTTTCTCAGTTCCACAGTCCACTTTGAAGAAACATCTCAAAGACCTTATTTATTCCAACTTTTATTCCACATTTCCTCAGTAAAGTAAACATACTTCCTAGTTTGATCTTCCTATAATTATTGTTCCTTTCACAGGCTTCTTTTATTAATATTAATTTTAAATTATAATAATTATTTATATTATCATATTCAGATAGGTTAACATAATCAATATAGGTGCTCTTTCATTATTTTTAATTTGGAAAATTAATTTGTTTATGAATTTTCATAGTTTCACACTCTCATGACTTTCAGTTTCCATCGAAGTTTTCACTTTTCAGTCAGTTTTTTTCAGAAATGACAGGGAAATACCCAACAGTGTGGCCAAGTGGGGCAAAGATGACCTTTCTCTTTTTTTTTTTGCTTGTTATTTTTAAAATTTGGAAAAATTTTGGTAATTAATATTACTGGAACCAAAATGTTTTTGGGGTTATTGGTTACTGGAAACTAATAAAAATCTATATTGGTTATTGGTTACTAGTTATTAATTAAAAATGTACTTATTTGTTTACTGGTTATTGTTCTGGTTAATCTAAACAACTCTTCTGGTTATTGGTCATGATAAAATTTGGGATAAAATGGACAAAAAAATTTTCTCCATGTCAAATTATCAATAATTGATAATTTTCCAGGAAATAATTAGTAATTTTTGAAAAAAATATAATAATATTGATATTTTATAAAAACCAATAAAAATTTATTCTTTTGGTTATCATTCTGTTTAATGGTTTCAGCATTTTATGGGAATTGGTTATTGGTTATCGGTTATGTGAATTTTTTTTTTTTGGTTATCAGTTCTCAAATCTTTGTTGTCAGTTTGTCTTGGTTTTTAATGGTTACTGAGGTGACAAGGTCCGAGGTGTACAAAATAATGTACATGTATTCACAACCAGAAACAGAAATATAATAAATTTGGTGAAAGGTGGTGTAGTCCGATCAAACAGAGCTAACATGTTGTCCACATATGTTAGAAAATATATGTATTATTGATTTTTCAGATTTTTTGAAAAACAAACATCTATCAGATTTAAGTATTGAAAAACCCATTTGTTTTATATATGAATTCAAAAGGTCATACCATGATATACTCGATGTTTTAAGTCCATATATTGATTTTTTTAATTCTAATACTTAGTTCAATTGCATATTGATACCTTCAGGTCTTCTTACAAAAATTGGTTTAATTATAGGAGAATGTAAATACACAATTTTTACATAATTTTGCACCAAAAATAATTTGTATTTATTAACAATTGATAGTAGTCATCTTATCATAGATATTGGATAACCAGGTCCATGTGTTTCAATTATATTATACTCTGTTTTATTCTTGAGGCCTCTTACTACTAATCTGGCTGTGGGTTTTGGATTTCCAAATTCATTAAATTTAATCTAATAGCTGAGATTATCATTCTACACCAATCTAAATAATATTTTCTATTAAAAATTTTTTCTGGTAAGTCTTGTATTGGTTTAATTTCATTATTTGTAGCCATTTTTGGTTCAACTATATCCTTTTTGAATCCTAAAAATTTATGTTCTTGGTTTACTGTTAACAAATATTGTTCCCTTTTACTTGTGATATCTTATACTATTTTTGCTAAATCATCAGCAGTAGTTTGTAAGGAATAAGCCAGTTTGATGATTCAAGTATGAAGTATTATAATTATTTTATGTGTTTCTGAAAAATCAATCTATAAACTTGTTTTCAGTTTCAACTGAGCTATAAATTTGTGGTGAAAAATAATGTGGTGTACTTTGTAGAGTTTTCATCCACTTCCCGCTACTTTTATCCTCAATTTTTCCTGACATATCTCTCAAAAAACTCTCTAATATTATTTTTCCTGTAAAATGTAGAAAGTATGGGAAATTATATGTTTCAATTTTTAAATTTATAACTTTCTCACCTTCAAATTTCGCTATTAGTTCTTTAAAATCTTTTTCTAATAATTTGAACTTTCCTAATTTGTACATATCACAATTAATGTGTTTATTCATAAATATAATATGTGTAAAATTTTTTAATTAATATTGAAAGCACAAATTCCCAAAATGATTATTAATTTATTGAAGTATACCACCTGAGAATCACTGGTTGAGCTGTTTTTAAAATTTCCAATGATTCATGAATTATGTGAATTTGTGATGATGCATGCTGATTCTTTGACATTTAATTTTGACATGCAGTTGGCCCAAAAATGGTGGTCTTCGATGATCCTCAATTGTCTTGTTGACTTCAGGTAAAAATGGGAAATGACTTTGAATTCTACGCTTAATTTTTCATGATTATTTGGCAGTCATTACTGAATTTTTTACCGATTGTAATTTTAAAATAATAAAAAAAATTTCACAAAAAATTTTCTGGCAAATGTACTTTCTTCAGAGCACAGTTCATGTATATATAAAAAATTATGATGAGATTTTAAGAATTCATGAAACTCCCACAAAATATAAAAATATTCTGTTTTTACTTGTTCTGGGTATTGATTATGAACTGAACTGATATGAATTGATAATTACTAAGAGTTGATAGCATGGGTATTTTAAATGAGATATCAACATCTATCAATTATCAGTTCATATCAATTCAGTTCATGATCAATACCCTGGTGTGATTTAAAAATTAAAATAAAGTGATTTCTACAATGAGGTGACAAGGTCCGAGGTGTACAAAATAATGTACAAGTATTCATAACCAGAAACAGAAACTTAATAAATTCAAATTCAAATTACAAATGACAAGAATATTGTAATGGCAAAGTGTAGTTCTAGTAGCAAATGGTAATTTATGATATGTGAATGTAGAAGCGGAACATGGTATACATATATAGTTTGTGATGATGTGAATGAGTGAGTGTGGGAATTTCAAACCAACAGTTATTGTTCTGGTTATGGTTATGGTTACAAGCCCTAATAAATATGCAACAGCGAATTCCATAGATGCTAAATTTTTCCAATTTTCTAAGTAAAAAAAATCAATCATCAAATAATTTTTTTCCCCTCTCTTGAATAAATCCTGGCTACCCCCCTGAAAATACCTTTGACTGTAGTCTATAAGGGTCAGTTAATAATTAAGGGTAATGGCAATGAGAACAAGAGCCATAAAAATATAAGACGTAGATGGAGGCATTCACATTCAGCTGAGAACAAGAATTGTCCGAGAATGTGAATGGGAAAGTTAGCTGAAGTTCATCTTTCCCATTCTCATTTTAGCATTTCCAAAAAGCACTGTACAAAACATACCATTTCCACATCATTTACCATTTCTATTGAGAAAGTATTGTGTACAGACCCTTGAAATTCTTGTTCATGTTTTTATTCTAGCTCTCATTCTCATTCTAATTCTGGTTAATTGTGAACTGGCCTTAATATATATTAGTCTATTTAAAATAATAAGTACCATCCACAAGTAGTAGTAATTCTCTATTTCTTAACTGATTCAATCACAAATCCTCTTCAGGGCTAGCCTCAAGGGGGGTTTTGGGGGTTGAACCCTCCATGAACCCCCAACAAAAAAAATTTAAAAAATTAAAAAACAAAGCAAAATTAGTGCCAAGTAATTTCACGTATTATTTTTAATTATAAATAATGCAACCACATCAGGTCTGCTGCTGCAATTCAACCTTCATTGCATTTATTTTCAGAAAAACCTCATCTTCCTATTTAAAAAAATTTATTAAAACTTTTAATTTCAAATTAACTTGTTTAATTTTCATTTTAAAACTTTTTTAAATAATTTTTCTAATGAAGAGGGGGTCCATATCTGAGAAGGAAATCTTTTTAAAAAATCCCAAGATGTGACTTTCAAGGAGCTCATAAAATAAAATAAAAATTTGAAATTACACTTAGGTAGAAAAAAACAAAAAAATCCCTCTGAGGAAACACTGTGGCCGGCCCTAATTCGTTTTCAGCCTTGAAAAAGGATTCGAATTACGGTTTTTTCATAAATCCTGCGCACTCTTGAAAACAGTGAATACTCAAAATATCTTGGGTTGGCAACATTGATTTTTATCAAAACCATACAAACTTTGAGCAATTATAATCGTGTATTTCACGAACTTGAGAAATCTTTTTGAAGTATTTCATCTTTACTAATTGAAGACACTCTTAATTTTATCTCAAATCTGAAGTTTGGTGAACGTCAAAATGACGTCCGTTTTTCGGAGATCGCTGAACATTGCAGAAAATTTGACTAAACCTAATGGCAACTATGTAAGTTCGAACTCTGTTTTTGTCTGTTTTTTGTGATGAAACATTTGACCTTCTATCATTAACGCTTATTCTTCTGTAGTTTCTTCTATTCACTTTTTCTTAAAACCAATGATGACCCTCCGTTTTGCTTTTGTAATTGGCTCGTATTCTTTTCCAGAATTTACCCTGACGAAGTTATGTAATAGATAATTTTTCTTTATTTAGTTTCTCGGTGCTATAACAACAGCTTGTCCCTGGAATGCAAATGTACAAAAGCGTAACTTGAACGTACACGAACATGTTAGCTTTTCACTGCTCAAAGAAGCAGGAGTACCTGTACCTGAATGTGGCGTAGCTAAATCTAAAGAAGAGGCAAAAGAAATTGCAAAACAATTAAATGTGAAGGATATTGTGCTGAAGGCGCAAGTACTTGCTGGTGGTAGAGGCAAAGGCTACTTTAAAGGTGGTTTGAAAGGCGGTGTAAAAATGGTTTATTCGTGAGTAACTTCTCAGTTTCAACAGTTTGCAATTGTGGTTTAATTACGTATATTAATATTAATAAATTCCGAAGGCCCGAGGAAGCAGAAAAAGTGGCTGGGCAGATGATTTCAGATTACTTGGTTACCAAACAAACTGGCGAAAAAGGGCGCATATGCAATTCGGTTTTAGTTACGCAGAGAAAATTTCCTCGAAAAGAATATTATTTTGCTGTTATGATGGAACGGGCATTTTCTGTAAGTGATTGTATGTTCGAAAATGTTTCCTCTTCATTTTATAAATCTAATGATTATTTTGATGAAGGGCCCAGTTCTGATCGCATCATCCCAAGGTGGTGTGAATATCGAAGAAGTTGCTGCTGAAAATCCTCAGGCTATTCTATATGAGCCTATTGACATCAAACAAGGTTTTAGAAATACTGTCCTTGTTTTGATTTAATCATTATTGATAGAAACGTCAACTCGTATACGTGTTTTCAGGTTTAACAAGAGAACAAGCATTAAAAGTTGCTACTTCGGTTGGTTTGTCAGACAAAAAAGATGAAGCCGCCGAAATGTTACTACGATTGTACGATTTGTTTCTCAAAAAAGATGCTGTTCTAATAGAAGTAAATCCTTATGCCGAAGATTCTTCAGGAAAATGTAAGATTACTTTATTTACAGATATTTTACTCTCAAATTCCGCTCCTAAATGAAAAATTTGTTTAGTTTTCAGTTTAGATGCAAAAATGAGATTCGATGATAACGCTGAATTTAGACAAAAAGATTTATTCGCCCTTCGTGACTGGTCTCAAGAAGACCAGAAAGAAGTTGAAGCAGCTAAGCACTCTTTGAATTATATTGCCCTGGATGGTACGTGAATTTCTTTGTCGATCTAAATGTTATTTTCCAAGAATATGTGGGTCAATAAGTATATCTTCCTTAGTTTCTAAACCAAAAAATTTCAGTAACTTCAATTTTTATTCCTGAAAATCAGAAATTCCTTCATCAATATTTTCGGATACTTTGATTAAAAGAAAATGCTTAGGTGTTATATTTTAAACCAAAATTTATAAGTATTAATAAAAATTCAGAACAAAAATGTTGAAGAATAATTGGTCTCCAAAGAAAGTATAATTCTGACTTCTTTCTGATCAATGATCATAATCATTCTTTAATTTTAAATTGCACTCAAAATTTACATTAAGAAATTCCTGAGAAACTCAATAAGAACGGTTTCTAAATCGCCTAGAAACGAAGGCGTTTACTTATTGATTCGGAAAAATTAAATATGCAAAAAAACATTTTTCTGCAACGAACTATAATGAGCAAAATTGAGAACAATCAACCAGCTCGAGTATCTCGACCAGGGCTAAAAAAAAACAAAATGACCTCAACCAATCGGGAAAATGACGTTTCAATTTTAACCGTCGTTAAAATCTCGATAGTTATTTTTTTTTAGGTGATATTGGTTGTCTCGTAAATGGAGCTGGTTTAGCCATGGCTACCATGGATATCATAAAATTACATGGTGGAGAACCTGCAAACTTTTTGGATGTAGGTGGTGGTGCCACTGCTCAGCAAGTTAAAGAAGCATTTAAAATCATAACTGCTGATCCTAAAGTAAGATATGATTTTCCTTGAAAAAAATTAATAAAACAAAAATTAAAAAACAAAAGATCTTATAAATTGTGAATGAATTTCATTATATTGACCGGTTATTCGTAGGTATGTGCAATTTTAGTAAACATTTTCGGTGGAATTATGCGATGTGATATAATTGCTGAAGGAATTATTGCTGCCGCGAAAGAACTAAATTTAAACGTTCCTATCGTGTGCAGACTGCAGGTTCGTATTTTGTCTGATGCTCTGTTGTCGCTCTTCTTTGTTGAAATATTAATTTCAGTTTTCTTTCTTTTCCTTTTTTCAATTTTAGGGAACTAACGTTGATGACGCTAAGGTATTAATTGCTTCTGCAGCAATGAAAATTTTACCTGTTGACAATTTAGACGAAGCTGCTCGTTTGGTTGTGAAGCTCTCTAGTATTGTCGGACTGGCTCGTTCGGCCAAATTATCCGTGAATTTTGAAATACCTATATAAATATTACTCTCGTTTAATTTCATCGTTCTAAAAGTGTTACAAAAAAAATATGTTCATTGACGCGTGAACTGACGCTTTATATTATCATTTCAGATATTTAGCATCCCTTTACATTTTTCAGCACAAAAATAAACCGCTCATTGCACTTTTCAAAATTATTCATCTAATTTAAAAATAGACAGATTTATTCCTAGTCATTCATTTGGAGCTAAAATGGTACTTTTAATGGAATACTTAATTAATATAATTATGAATCAAAACCTATTAAATAGTCGGAAATAAAATAAGTGTATATTTTTTTTACCTTTATTTAAAAATGATATTAATTGGCTGTAATTAAAATTGTTTTGAACATGTTATATTCCTAATATAATTTTTTTACTTCCAAAGTAAATAAACTATTTTTATTCTGCCTTTTAAAAAATATACTTTTATTGATACAATTTGTGATCCATCAGGAAACTCGGGACAGAATTTTTGTAATTTTTAAGGCCATATACTAATGTCAAGTTTTCAAAAATTATTAATTTATTTATGTACATTTTCTTCATCCTCTATATCGCTTCTATCGAATTAGAATGAGTGTTTATATATTCGTGTTATACATTTGTATTAAGTTGGAATAAATTTTTTTTTGTTCGGAAGAAAATGCATGATGAAATTAATACATCTGATAAAGTGGGGAAAAAAAAGGCAATCGCCGTGTTATGCTTACCGTCACGAAAATAAAATTTGAGCGCCTCTACTATGTTCACGGATTCTGATGCGTTACCATGGCATTATTGATTATTCGTTGACCTGCAAAAGATATTCAACCTTCATAATGTATCTTGGAAGCCTTGTATTATCCCTCAGCTAAAATGTTGCTTTTGTCAATATCAGTTCGTTTCTCGAGTTGAACCTTGAATTTAGAGTATTGCTGAAGAAAAGGTAACATTATTTTTCCTCAACTTATTTTCATGCTTAAATTAAGGCAATGAAAGTCTAAAGCGTTTTAAACTACTTCTGGTACGTTTATTGTATTCTATTCTTCGTTACTCATTTCTATCAATAGCCAAGTAACTTCGTCAGAATAATCTAACGAAAACATTCGATTTTTTGGTTTTCTAAATATACGTTTTGGTTAATTTATTTATTTTATCGAGCTCTAATAACTAATTAATTTGAGATTTTTTTTTTTTAATATTCATTTCGAGTTTGTCAGTGAACTCGATTGTAAAAAGAGAAAATTAATTTTATTATTGAATTGAGATTGCATGTTTCGAAAAACTGAGTGTGAATTCCGATATCAATAAGCAAGACAAATAGAATTAAATTAAAAAGTTATGACTATATCATGCTCTGATAACGTGAGAAAAAGTAAATCAATTGAAAATTAATATGCAAACCGCAGTATAAAAGCGTTAAGATACCTAGACCTGAAATTACTCATGAAATACGGTTCACATTATGAACAAAAATATTTTCACAGTCAACAAGAACATTGTACCATCATTTCATTCTTACATGTCAATAAAATAATATTTGCAATTTTTCGAACTATATCAAATCATTTTCCTGGTTGATAAGTAAAGGTCAAAAAAAAAAAACTGAAGAAATTATGAAATAATAAAATTCATTTATAACGTTTATCAAAATATAAAATTAATAAAAGTACAATAAAGAATGTCGAATTTTCCATCGAAATTTCTCACTTACCTATATAATTATAAATGGGTACACATTATCTATCTTCAACCAACCCAAGGTTGTTTTTTATTTAAAAGATCAGAAATTTTTTTCTCTTACGTTCACGAGTTCAATCTCCTGGTGAATTTTTTTATGAAATCATTACCTATATGTAATCCAAGGTACAATATTGAGCTCACAATCCGAAATAGATTATTGTTTCCTTTCAATGTTATCTTATCCTAAATGTTACCTCTGATAACATTTTTATTTTTCTTTAATCAAGATTAAAGTAATTAACTTAATTAGGTCTCCAGTTATCTTTTATGTAAACCATGTACCTACCACCCAAAAAAAAAATCAAAATTTGAAAAATAAATTTTCTCAATTCTTGCGAAACTGTAATAACTTAAATCACTTCGTGGCTCTTTTTTCATACAATAAATCGGTTCTTTTTTTTATTCTAATTTTTTGAACGAATATCCAGACTTCGGTCGCGATAACAAAAATTGATATCCTTACAAATCGTGAAAATTTTACAAGTCATATACTATTAAATAATCAGAAAAATGCTATCGAAATAAATTCCATCTCAGTAGATCCTTCCTCCCTGTCCAACACCGATATTCAAAAAAAATTTTGTGAAATGGGTAAGTTGTCAGAGCTAAGTATAAAATTAGTTATTCAGATACAGTAAACTGTAGTTACAAATGATTCGAGACTTTTATTATATTTTACATAGACTTTCTTCCAAGTTGATATTTTTAAATTTTTTGGTCATTGGGTTTTTAACAATGAGGGCATATTCCCTAGAACGAATAACGCTTTTGATTCTTCGAGTAAGTATTAATGATTTTTCGTAGGAGAGGGGGTGCTGGTAATGAGTTTGCTGGGATAGTGGGATAGTGTGATGCAGTACAATAGATATTCAAAGGTATTCCTCCAAAAACTTTTCAAGCTGATATGAATGAAAAGTAAACTAAACAAGTACAACACCACTTTGGATGGTCAAGGAAAGGAATGGCAGCTGATTGTCGAACATACGATCATATTAATGTTGGTTGCAAGGCTGAGCCCCCGAACCACTCATACTTCTATAACAAACTTCTAAACTCTGCTAAAGCTTTACTTTCAAATTTTTGGTGCATACAAATTATCAGAACATAAGAGGTCCTTGTAGAAATCTGTTTCAAACGCCCTAAAACATTATTTGTCGTTTGAGTTTCATCTATAACCACTGAGCATACGAGTCAAATTCCAACCGAGTAATAAAAGCTGAATTTTCATATCGTTATTCTCCTTTATACTCGGTGCATATGATATGATTATAACAAAGACGTGGAGATGTAAATAATACCTATTTATTTTTAGAATATATTTTCGATTTTTCATATTCTTAAGATTTTTTCAAAAATTCAAAATAAAATCTTTAGAGTATTATGTGTCAAACTCGTAATTTTGATTTTTGAATTTTAGACAGACACCTACATATCTGACAAAAAAACCACGTAGAGAAAAATGACAAGTTAGTAAAAGAGGGTAGAATCAAGACATCAAGAGTGACAAATTTATTCCTTGACAACTGAAAATTGACAAATTGTGAAATTTATTCATGCCTTTAAATTACACGATCACCTGATGCCAGGCGCATGCGCATAGTTTTAACATTTTTTAATTTGTGCATTTCCATTTTACTAAAACTCGAAAATTACCGCTAAAAGTAATTATTTATCCAAACTAAATGTGAGGTTTAAAAAAAAGTTTAATTGAAGAATAAAAATTTCAAAGTAGAAAACTAGAAAACATAAATATAATCGTATGAGCGGATGAGATTTTATCTTTTTGTATTACAAGTTGTCAACATTGTTTCATTGTCTCTTGAATGCTTTGCTTTTATTTTGACGTTAATCAGAAAAATGTGATGTGATTGTTCTTCATAAATTCGTTTTCGTGTGGTGTATTTCGTGAATTTTTAGTGAATATGAGACTAATTTGTACTCGTAATTGTAAGTATTCTTTATTTTATTCTTCTACTCTCTAGACTATACGTTATTGGTTAAAGATCCCCGTGAAAGTAATTATTACAAAGAATGCCCCGTAAGAATTTTCACATTGCCCACACTATCGTTCTAAAAATAATCAGCTTTGATATCATACCTTGGTATAATAATTCGAAAATTGAGTTGTAGTATGATTATTTTCTTGTATTTTTTTATTCACTTCTCCATTGATGAACGTAATCTTTCAAACAAACTTACAATCGTTTATTGTTATCAGATAGTTTTAAACAAGAAGATTTGTTCATCTAGTTAACAATTGTTTTATAAGTTCTACCCTTCATTAATTGAAAAAATCCGTCCCATAGTAATTTTTTTCTCAGATTGTTCCAATTTATTCCTTATTTATGAATATGCGCTTATTTGTCGTTTGTAAACTCATCTGCGGGTTTTATTTATTTTGTTGCAGTTTATTTTCCTTCCGTTGCCAATGATAAAGTCTCAATCTGGTTTAGTTGAACACAGTCCCCCGCCAAGTGCTCACACACCTCCGTTCAAAATGAATATAAATGCCACTGGGGGTCAATGGATGAACCAGTTTATCGACGCTAACAATATTCTGGCCAACGTGAATTCGTCGGGAATGATGTTACACGGTCCTGTGCTGATGAACACTTCCAATGCCGATAGTAACCGAAACGCCGATATGAACGCTGCGATAAACAACGAATGCCGAATTAAAGATGTCTGGGCACATAATCTATGGATAGAGTTCAAAGCCATCCGACAAATGGTGAAAAAATACCGTTACGTAGCCATGGACACTGAATTTCCAGGCGTCGTCGCCAAACCGATAGGCACCTTTCAAAATAATTCCGAATACCTTTACCAACTGCTAAAGTGTAACGTAGACCTGCTACGTATTATACAGCTGGGTTTGACATTTTTCGACGAAAACGGCAATATGCCTGATGGGCCGTTTACGACGTGGCAGTTTAATTTCAAGTTTAACCTATCGGAAGACATGTACGCTCAAGACAGCATCGATTTGTTGACCAATTCGAATATACAATTCAAGAAACACGAAGAAGAGGGCATTGATCCGTTTGAATTCGCCGGACTACTGATACCGTCCGGTCTAGTCCTTGTGGACGACGTTAAATGGTTAACATTCCACAGCAGTTTCGATTTCGGTTATTTGTTGAAAATACTCACCGACTATCCATTACCGGCCAACGAAAACGAATTTTATGAATCGCTCGGTCTCTATTTTGCCAACGTTTACGACGTCAAGTACCTAATGAAAAGCTGTAAAAACTTGAAAGGCGGACTACAAGAAATGGCTGATCAGCTGGAGCTGCAGCGTATCGGTCCTCAACATCAAGCAGGCAGCGATTCCCTTCTTACAGGTTTAGCATTTTTCAGGATCCGAGATCTGTACTTCGAAGGTATGATCGACGATTCGAAGTACTGCGGCCATTTATTTGGCCTGGGCAATAACAGTTGCACCCAGTAAATTTAAATTCTGTAATTGTGTGATAAGTGTACAATCCTCTCTTTTTCTTTGTATTATTGTTGTAAATAAGGTAACCAATCAATGTATTAAAGCGACTCGCAATTTGTACATTTTTCCAAATTATATTTAGTGTTTTCAGAATACGATGTTTTTCATTGAACAAGAAACCTCTTGTATTCACTATACCTAAAATACTGAAATTGTGAGCCTCTGTCATTTCTCACTTCTGTAAGAAAATTTACTGGTTTATCGGCCACTTTTCTTCAAATAATGAATTTAAACAAATTATTAAAATTTACATTATTTTTATTTGAATGTATTTTGTTGGGCAAGATCACCAATTATGGGTTCAAGGCTCGCCAATTCAGGAGCAGTCCTATTGTTTTTCGTCGGCGGGTTTTTTCGCATTTTCTTGGTCGGAAAATCGGTAACATTTTTTTTTTTCAATCAGCGAAAAAACGTTGAACTTCTAGAAGAATTTATTTGATCGTTGAATGGAAATTCATTTTTATTTTAAGCTCGATTGTGTAACACAAAAAATGCAATAAATGGCTGTGGATCGTACGCAGTGGTCAGAAACTTGCTTGAGAGAGTGAAATGCAAACGTGGAATTGTTGAACAGGTGCAGGTTTTTGCTGGTGGATGGTCGGAATCACTTTTTATTTTGATTTTAGAATCATTGTTTTAATTCGGTTCACGTTTCAGTTTGAATTGAGGTATTATTTTCTCACTAAACATTTTCCACTGGCCTAAGAACAACAAACGAAGATAATACTCGTGAAAAGTACTTTAGAATCCAGTCAAATCTTGCAAAAAAAATTAAAAATTAGCATACAAACCTTAAATATATTGAGTTGTTGGGTAAATCTCCTGAATAACGAACTAAAAATTGCACCCTACTCACCTCTTGCATTTTTGGAAAAGGGGGTGTTTTTCTCCTGAAATTTGGTCTTTCGCGTTTTTTTCTTCGAATTTTTATTTGTTGATAAAAATAGATCAGTACAAATTTGGTAGTATAAAATTTCCCACAAAAAAAGTCGCATGTATTTTTTTTTCCGACATCCCTCTCTCCCTCCCGAGAGTTGAAAACAACCATTTTTCAATTAATATGTTCAACAGCATTATATGGTAGATATAACTCGTAATAATTATCATACTACGAACATAATTCATGAACCAATACATATTTTCTTCCTACTCATTCACTCCTCTTTTATAACTTCCATCTTCACAGTTTTTTGTCTGACGCCCCTTCTCCTCTAGAAAGTCTTGGAAACAACCATATTCACTGAATTTGGTTGTTTTCAAGAATCTCTGGAGGGGTACAGAGGCGTCGCTCAAAAAACTGTATGTAACTTTTTTGTAGGAAAGGGGTGGATTGTTAGAAAATATGTATTGAGTTTACCAATTATCTACGTAATTATTAATTCGGACAATATAGTTTCCTCTATCAAAATTTTACGTACTAATAAGAAGTCGAAAATGCTAAGGGGGTAACCTCTTCCCCAAAAGAACTAAAGGAAAAGTATTTAACTCTTGCAATTTTGTTTTTTTTTAAAAAGTAAAACATTAAATTTATTTTATATCATACACTTAGCCCCCTCCCAAACTTTTTGATGAAACTCCAACAATACTATACTCATTTTCATCCAACTCGAAAAACAAAAATAATCGAAGCTGGTTTCAGATCCTTATTCAATCATCGGCCCATGTTGATCGAATTTATCACAAAATACCAATCATTCTACAATTTATACACGGCAGTCATTTTTTGTCTGATTGTTACAGGTAACCATGTGGTAAGCCACGGCGAGCACATCCGATTCTCCGCCATCATGCTCTGATACTACAACTGGTGACGACCGTTCCTCGAATACCAACGACACGATGTGCAGCGCCTGGTTAAACTATCGCAACGACGAATTGTCGGACGAGAACATTTGTTCCGTCTACAGTAAGTACTACAATGCAGATCCCGACGCATACGAAGTACGCAACGTTTGGGCATCCAATTGTTTCGAAGAGTTCTGCGTCATACGTCAAATGACCAAACGTTACAAATATGTCGTCGTCAATACCAAGTATCCGGGTTTGATATTCAGGAACGATTTCCCAGAGCAATCCGACCACACGTACGATTTAATGCAACGCAATGTGAACCTACTGCAGGTGATACAAATTGGTTTGTCATTTTTCGATTGCCTCGGCAACTTGGCCATACCGAACCACACGTGGCAATTTAATTTTAAATTCGATCTGGACAAAGACACGTACGCCCCGGAAGCTATAGACTTGATGGCCGCCGTCGGTATACCGTTCGATAAGCACCGTGAAGAAGGCATAGTGCACACATACTTCGCCGAGTTACTGCTGACAAGCGGGTTGGTGTTGGTGAACGACATCACGTGGGTTGGCTACAACTGTCTGTACGATTTCGGTTACCTCATACGTCTGCTCACCAATTTCAATTTGCCATTAAATGAATTCGATTTTCTGGAAAAATTGTACTTGCATTTTCGACGAATTTACGACGTCAAGTACCTGATCAGCAGTTGCAAACATTTGTGTGAGAATTTGGATGACGTAGCTGGGCAGCTGCAAATCCATCGCACGGGACCCAAGCATTTTTCTGGTAGCGATGCGTTGCTGACTGGACGAGTATTTTTTAAAATAAAATCGTGGTACTTCGAGAATATGATCAACGATAAAATTTATTGCGGACGTGTATGCGGTCTATCAAGTCGCGGAGCTGTTATCAATTTCAAGCAAGATCTTCATGCCATTTTAAATGAAAACTTTTAAGATAGTATAAAAGAATACCATCCACATAATAATGGATTTCAATTTTTCTTGTCTTTTTTTAATCTATATCATTCGCTTCAAACAGAATCCCTTTTCGAAAGTGACAAAAGAAATTTGAAGATGCTTGGTAAAAAATGTTAAATAATTTTGGAAACATTATTCTTTTTTTTTCTTCCTCTGGTCTCTCTCAAGCTTTGATGAATTCATAACGCAAGGGAGTGGTGAATAAAAATTTTGATTTCTTGGTAGCTGCAGTGGGATTGTCCATGCATTCCTTTTCTTCTCTCAACTCATTATAATACTGCTCATTTGGTTAACATAGTTGTATAGAAACTCACTGCCTACTGTTGTTGTTTATGTGTTGAAATTAGCGTGCATCAGCACAGATTAATCAAATAAATTTTGAAAATGTTTGGTCTCTTTCCTTTATTTTGTAGCAACTGGATTCGAGTGACAAACCTTAGGCGACTTGAATTCACGCTTGGTTACATTCACGAAAAATCTTTTTTATTTGTGGCTCTTCTCATCCTAAACTTTGATGATAAAATGAGAAATTTACAATTATTCAAATAGAACACGACTTAATAGATTCTACTGAAAGACGACTGACAATTTGTCTCTTTTATCGACACCCTCTTCAAAAAAAAAAATAATAATAATAATTCTGACACCACTGAAATTATTTACATTGTACCCTTCACCTTCTCTCTTCACATATACACAAAAAAACTGTACTTCTCACATCAAGAGATAAATATTAGAGCATCAAAATAATATTAAAACATTAATTCAAAACACTATAAGAATACAGGATTAGTACGACATATTCAAGCATGAAGAAACATAAAATCGAAAAATGAAAACAGATATTACTCATGTGAAAATGTATTAAATACTTCATGGCACACATTATGAATTGGAAAAAAATACCGACAAAATTATCATGACTATCAACATTAATACATAACAATGTTCAACTAGAAAATGAGAATACAACGAAAGCATTTGTTCTCCGCAACAAAATAGGCTGATAAAAACTTCCCATAATAGAACAAAACAGAAATGCAATAACTGGAAGCAAAATGAAGGATTACAACGCATAGAGCGTCAAGTAGCATATTATGCAATATTATAAATTGAAATTTTGTCGAAACCATCTTTGAGGGAAACTTTTTATCCCAAAAAAATACGAGTATAATCGAGTTCTTAGAACCGAATTAAAAACTTTATGAATTCGCTAGATAAAATTCTCACGTAGGCACAACTAATCGTTAACAAATTATTATAACATCACAGCGTTAAAATAAAAGTCCTTTTTAGTCACAAATTATATAGTGCTACGCAGAAGATAGAGGTAAACGAAAACAAACCGAGATCGCAAAACGGAAGAATTCCGTGAATCAGTCTTCAGTCACCTAATAACAGTATCTTTTACAAAACCAGTCAAGGAATTTTCAATTACTCGTGTGACAGACGTTTGATTGGAAGACCAACAGGATTCAAACAAACTCCACCAATAATATAAACTTAGCCCGAAATAAAGATATCATTTGTCTCAGTTAGATTTCAGAACCAACAATAAATACGTAATTTAGTGACTGTATAATGCAGAAGCTGAAAATAAAAATAATCAAGTAGTATCGAAATCAAAACCTCTTATGTAGTTTTAACGAATCCGACAAACGAGAGTCATTTTGCTTATAAAATTCGTTAAAATCGATACGATGACTCAGCAGAATCAAATTGTGTTCTTCTTGATTTTCGGAAAATAATACTAACAATGATTTCAGCTTCTCCTGCGGAAAAAAAAAAGCAGCCATCAAACATGCATAGACGAGAAATTTTACAACAGTCTTTGGGAACTAACCTGATACTGATTTTCGAGGACTTTGAATTTAGTTTTTACTTTGCTCATTTCTTCTGAAAATTTAAACGTAGAAATTTCATTCTCATGTTCACTTTGGCTCGAGACACCCGCTCTAGCACCAGTCTCTTGTCTCATCCTTCGCCTTTCTACCTCAGTTTCAGCCAGTGATTGGAACATTTCAATGATAGGAACTAATTCTTGAACATAATCTAATAAGGAGCGAATATGCCAAGTCATCTTTGCTTGTACTGAACCAGGCTACAAATTAAAAATCGACTGGATTACAATTTTTTTTTAACATAACTTCCGAGACAAAAACATTTATTACCTTCGTATTCAGCATACAACTCGATTGCATGGATTTTAGGAATTCATTATGAGCTTGCATAACTTTTTCTAAAGATTCCATTTTTTCTAACTCACACTTAAATTTTCGCCACGAAACCTCGACAACTTCCGACGCGATATAATACTGAAAATGTCCTATGAAATTGACCATCTCCATAACGAGATAATTCGCTTTCATAAATACTGGACCGGCTTCTGCAGGATCACGATAAATGATAAACTATTTTGAATAATCGCTCAGATAACACATAAAAGAAGAGAACCAACCTGGAACTAGCCGATTTACTTCTTTATGGAGTAACTTCAATCCTCGCCACATTTTCAGAACCATATAATTAGCTCGTTTTACTCGCCACATGAATGTAAACATACGATTGTAACCAACGCAGCTGCATTTAAATATCTGAAAAAAAAAAGATGAATATCAAAGCCAGTAAAAAACGAGAGCTGAAAAATTCCCATTTCATCTTCAACTTACAGTGCTTAAAGGGCCATCTAATCGATACTGTAAACAAAATGCTTCGGAGACGTTTTCCTGCTCGGACGTAACAAGCATTTTTACACACAATTTACTAAGAACATCCGAGTCGTCGAACTGAGCGTTACTCTTGAAAACGGCATCTTCTACTGACCGCATCAAAGTATACGTGTGTAATGCAGCAACACATTTATTCAAATCTGGTCTGAAATAAAAATTCAACATTGTAATCGAGCATCTATTTTTTTAAATTTTAAAGAATGTTTCAAACATACTCGATAATTTCCAACAAATAATGAATGAAATCGCCCTGGCCCAAAAGCATGTATTTACGCAAAGCTTCAAAATGAGTTTGCATTTTGAAGTTCTCGTTCAATGTATTAAGCACATTTTTGGAGACTTCTTTATAAGCCTTACTGATCAGTTCGGATACCTCATTGCCAGGCTTGATCAAAGAGATTGGATCATTCCCTGAAATAAAATAAAAAATTTTACTTTTGAGTAATAATCGTTAATACATAGTATCTCTCCACCGCAGTTTTCAATCAGTCACGACTATCAAATTCGTCTTGATCGCTCATAAACGGGAATTTTGGGCGTTGATTTTTAGCAAAACTTTTGTTTGCTATTTACGTTTCTAATTGTAGACAACACGAAGAAACATTTATTTTTCAAACAGTACCGAGGAATAAAACTAGGAAAATCTTCATGGTTTAGACGACTATAAGAGGCCAAAACCAACTTCATAAATTTCGGAAGAGATGCTTGTCGCTTAGCGAAAAATAAAAACAAAATATTGCAAGTTTTAATAATTTAAAAAAAAAATTCTGTTGACAAGAGCTCAGTGATTGGAGCGACGATTTTCCTTCTCACAGCAACAACTAATTCTTTTAAAACAAAAATAATCTTCACTTAAGACTTGAGTGATCATCTTTTGGATTCCAAAATTAAATCAAAATTTTTTTTAGTAAAATATTCGGACCTAATAAATTTTTTCACTATTATTTCGCAATGCTTCGGTTTTGACAGAAACAGCACATGCTGATGGCAATGAAGCACCAATTTGACTTCATCACATTTTATCATTTAATTAAAATATTTTTGTCCACTATTCGTAACGAAGATGAAACCACTAAATTTTCTTTTTTTTGAGGAGAAAACACTTTTCAATACATGGATCACCATCGAGGAAAACCCAGGTGAAATTTATTCCAATGCATTTTATCATAAATATTACACAAATTCAGTCATCAATTCGAAATGAATTTTCCAAGCCACACAAAGAAAATAAAAACTCGGAATGATAGAAAATGTTCTTACATTGGTTCTTCTCTAATTCAGATAATGTCACTTGAGCAGGAGTATGAGCAGGTCTTTGATGACAGATATTGTGCAAAAAATTCATACACCTTCCAGTTTCCAAAATCTGATTAGCCTCTTCCAACGACATGTATTTAGGAATCATAGCAGGTCTGTCAATAACAAGACGCAGCATCAGTACACCATTTTTATAATGCTACTCTTCGCAGTATAACAGTTCGAATGACTACCAACCTCAAAGCATATTGTCTATCCCATGCGTCTCTTTGCTCAGCGTTCTCTGCTGGATTTTCTATTTGAATGAAAAACTCTCCGCGGCTGTCAATCATCTCTCCGTTTACAACCCAATAAAAAATCTGTCTATAAAATGGCTGGAGAGCCTGTAAAATTGATATATCGCTCATCAATAGAGTCAAAATTTAAACCTGAAAAAACCTCAACCATTTTCATACCGATGCCAACAATCGCATAATAATTTTTTTCACTTTCGGATTTCCGTGGTATGATAAAAATGCAAGATCCGAAACAATTTCACCTCCACGCTTATTTTGCACAGTGTTCAGAACATCGAGTAATGTTTGCAGTTTCAAGAATGGTTCACGCGACCAAACAAAAATCTGACTCAAAGTAGGTAAATTGAACTTCGCACACTCTTCCTCAGACAATGGTGTATCAGCAATCTCAGGACTCGGGTTAAGCTGAAATCATACCAAAAATTACTGAACGAACCAAACGAATATATTCTGGCTACTTAAAATGACAACCTACTTGTGAATCTAAGGTTGCAATACCCTGGTAATATTCGGACATTTCACGCCTGATAGCATTTAACAAACCTTGAACTACGGTTCCTGCATCCGCGAATAATGTGCTGGTGAATTGTTTAATTTGGTTATGCAGGAAACCCAATTCCATTAAATGCAAAACCATATAAGGTTGATCGATTTTGATCTAGGAGTATGAAAAACCACTACAATAATTTCCGTAAAACATTTTGTTTCTATTTTGAAACTTATTCACTAACTTGCGGATTCAAATAAAATCCTTCGTCAACGGACCGGTATTTTATTATTTTGCCTTCGATTCCTTGCATGCAGAAAACTAATTCTTTCATTATTTCACGTTCCGAAGCTTCACAGTCATCTACAGTGACAAACATAGTAAGATTATACGAGAAAAAAAAATTATCGTAAAAAATGAAAATTTACCTAAAACACCATTTTTCTTCAACTCAGAACGTCGTGAGAGCGAGAGTGCAATGGGTCTGGAACACTCAGCTCCTTCCAAAGACGATACACTGTCAATATGCTGCCTAACCGAGTTATTATTTTTGTTACTAGAACCTATTTAAGACATTGTTAAAATTATTAGCCATTTACCAAGTACATTGCGCCAGAAACAGAAACAACAATACATTAATATATTAAAACAATTCCTGGTTTTGAACTAAGACCTCAGAGGGTCAGTCCTTTTCGTTTTTTCTCAAAGGTAAAGAGTAAAGTTAAACAGTACTGAACGAAAATCAAAATCTCCCGTCTCCCTATTTTGCCTTTAATCGCTCCGACTTGATGATGTACAACATAAAAATAGTACTCCATTCATTTAAATTCAACTAATAAATTTTCTTTACGTATCGTCTGCAACATACTTGTTTTCGTGGATTTTCTCTACAGTAAAGTCTCATTTTCTTTGCAATAATTAGTTTAAGAATTTATAAATTTGTAAGCTGATGAGAACTGAAGGCAGTAACTGAATATTAAACTCATCATCTTGTTTAAGAAAGTATATTTGAGTATCTCCAAAAGACTTTATTTCTTCTATTGATAATTTTTAGTTCAATTTATAGGTAAAGGAAAACTACATCAACTGCTTCTTCAATTTTGATACCATTAGAGGGCCACGATTATAATATTAATCTCATGAATGAATAAGGAAAATGTGATTTCAAATGTGACAAATAGTAGATGACTCGATAGAGAACCTTAAGCCAAAGAAAACGTAACATTTTTTTAGTTCTTATTCCAACTTCATAAAAATACGACTTTCAGTTATTAAGTTTCACCTCTTCTTATCAGAGAGCTTTATGAACAACTACACCCAGATTATGCGATTTTAAACGTCTCAATATTTCATTCTAAGTTAACATTTAAACATTTCTCAGCACAGCCGAATCAAGTCGAATTGGATCTTTGAGTTTATGGATGGCAATTATATCGAATTAACCTCTCTTCCGATGTAGAATATGTATCAATATGATTGAGGCAAAACCTTAACAATAATTACTGTTGGCCATTTGAATCACTCCTCCACATATACGTGATATTCATATTCATAATTTACGATTTTAGATTTTATGAGAATTTAACAACCTTTACGACTAGACGTAGCTGTCGGCTCGGTAATAGGGGTGTCGGTGAACAAATGATGGGTGGGAAACTTTTTCTGAATTGGGGAATCAAATGCTCCATCCTTTGGTAACTTCAATTCCTACATTGAAAAAAAATAGAAAAAAGAAATCTAATTCAAAGAAAAAATCAATAAAGAAAATCACAAATACATAAACGCTTTCATGCCAGATACCGTTTTAGTTCCCTCGGAGTGAACAGCAACATTTTTCTCACTGCGATGCAGCGTTGTATTCGTTGCTTCGCGATGAAACGCTGAATTTGTTGTCTCTGCTGGTAGTGGGGAATTAGTATTCCAGTTTTGTACGGAGAAATTCGTTTCATCGAATGAATCAGTAGTAACATCAAAATTGCTGATATTACCGTTGATCTCATTCTCTTGCGAGCATGGCAACTCAAATCGAGAGGAAGTATTTTGCTCACTCAGTCGCAGTAAAAATAGTAATTGCTCGGCATAGCAATCTGGATCATCCTAAAATTTAAAAAGAAGAGAAAGAAATGACGCAAGGAAGAAACAATACCATTTTGAAGTCGTATAAGTGAAACACAAACCGAAATATCACGGAGAGATGTGCTCAGGGCTTGAAATCGCGACACTATTTCTTCAGAATTAGGGTACTTCTCTCGAAGAATCTTTTCAATTCGCTCGTTGATTTGGTACTCTTCCCAAGGCGAAAATGAAGTTTGAAATTCGGCTTCATCAAACGAGACTAAACTTTGAAAACCTCGTTGGAAAACAGTTTCTAAATTGTCTAAAATGTGGACAAACTTCTTTGTTGACAATTCATTTGGAAATGTGAAGTTACAATAGCACTTGTTTGATGTTCTCACCTTTTTCATCACCTAAAAGACTAAAACATAACTTTTTAAAGAGAATGATTTTATCCTTGTCATAAGCGTTAGCCATGGTAGTCAATTACTCAACGCTACAAATCAAATACATAAAAGTGTAACATGAAAAAAAACATTTCAAAAAACCAAATTAAATGAATAATAACGAACGAAATAAATAAATAAATAGTGATCATGACATCATGACCATAACGACATCAAGATCAAGTTAATTAGATCTCAGTCACAGGTCACAGGGAATTTAGTAAATGTGAATTAAAATTAAATCCTCACATCAACCTGCGTTTACACCAAACCAAAGTCTTTATTAAATATTAAATATACAGCTACCGTATTCTCAAACCTCATTTTTTGTAAAGAGGCACTTTACAATCCCTTGGTTCATTAACATCCTGTAGATACGGTAAAGGAAAAGTGACGTTTGAAAATACGGTGGTAAGTCTTGTCATTCTCCATTTTATCAATAATAAAAACCTTGTCACAGGAAAAAGCAGCAAGAATGTTGAAGTGAGGTTGAAATCCAAGGAAAGAAACAAGTTAGTTAGAGATACTGTAATGCAATGATTTAAAGTTGATGTGAGGCGGTGATGACGAGGAACGAAAAAGAGTAAGAGAGAAGTATTCACGAGAGAATTTATTAGCAGACTAAATTTACATTTGGAAATAAAATACGAATAAGTACGAAATGGCGAAGCAACAGCGATAGCGGATCAAGAATGGTAGGGGAAGCACTTACTGACGAGAGTGTACGTGTGACATATATATATAGTGATCGTGATGATGATGATGAAGAAAGAGATGAGGTGGGATTTCGTATCAACACCCCCCTGAAATTTTACCGATTGAGTTCTTCATCATGTTCAACGCTAAAAGTTAATTAATTATTGTTATTAAAAAAAATATTAAATACAAAAATGATATATGGATAATGAAAAAAAATTTAAAAAAATTCATATCTTATTATAAAGGTAACTTCAGTTTCAAAAATATTTTGTCCGCTGTGCTTCGAAAAAATAAATAAACGAAAATAAATAAATAAATAATATGTAAATATATAAATATGGTAACATGCAATGATTAATATTTTACGTATATAATTGTATATGGTATCTGTAATAAATAAAAAACAATAAAAAGGATTTCAAAAATGGTAACATGCAAAAAGTATTCGTATATATAAATGACTAATACATTATAAATTCGGAAGTGTGCTCGAAAGTATTCTCTAACATTTACGAGTATATGATAGACGAAAATGAAAAAAAATAATCAAAAAGAAATAAAATTAACAAAGGATTTCCGAGGTACATGATCGTTTATCGAAAACGTTACGTTTGACAATTTTTATCTGTACTCGGCATGCAATAGTATGAAGCGATAATATACGATGTCCGTTAGGTTTATCTTTTACGTATTTCTTTTGTATTGGAGGTGACGTTCGACATGTTTATTTTTGGATAAGGCAAGCTATTAAGTTTATCTTTATTGAGGTCATGTAATGAGTTTTTATCTATCGTATTTTGTTCAGATTTTCCTTTCATACCTCCGTGTGGGAATTTTTTCGTGTATTTCTCTCACGCTTGTCAAAAGTTGTATGCTATTTCTATTATTAACTTTTGTAGGGTTTTGGCTTGCTCGATTTTAATTTTGTTTTCTTTGTTGAATTTTCTGAAAAATTGGCTATTTATTTCCGACAAGTATTTTCGAGTGAATATTTTATTATTATTATTTATGAACAATGTAAGAGTATTATTTCTTGCACAATATGCTTCAAGTTTCGACTTTAGGATTTTTACTTGGTACGACTTGACTTTTTTTGGACGGGTATTTTTCATGAAATAAATGTATTTAATATTATGCGAATAGATTCGTATTTTCTAGTACTTTTACAATTATGTTTTCCAATTTTGTTCTATCCAAAGATTTCGTAAGTAAATCTGCAAGCTGATTTTCGGAATTAACAGATCTGAAATGGATTATTTTTTCTTCCATGGCTTCTAGTATCGAATAACATTTTATCATGAGGGCCCGTGATTTTTTCTGACTGCCCCCAGAGCATATTTTCTGGGTCGATATATTATCCTCCATTATGTCTACGACTATTTTTTCCCCAAAAATTTCAAAATTCATATATTGGATTACTTTAATTATATCGAGTGTATCAAAAACGGCTATAATTTCTGCAGCTGTACTAGATGAAGCGTGGATTGTGTGTTTGGAACAATTCCACTCTATCAAATCTCCGTTTGCAAAAATCATAGAACCAGTGATCGATTTTCCTTTCTGTAAATTATTTAACTCGATAATATTTTCGTCTACTTGAGGGGCATATGAGGCGTCAATGTATGCTTGTATTCCGTCTCCCTCGGATTTATACGTAATATTGTAATTTATTGTGGAACTGACATATCTAAATATTCTTCTTACGTAGTTTTTTAAGGTGTCATTCGAGTTATTTTGGTAGTGTGAAAAAAAGTTTACAGGAAATAATATATCAGGTCTGGTTAGCCTGGCTAAGTATAATAATCCACCAATCATCGATCTGTATTCAGTGTCATCCCTTCCATTTTCAACTTTTTCTATTTTAAGGGCAGTTTCCATTGGGGTATTTGTCTTTTTGATTTCCGAAATTCCAAATTTTTTAATCATTTTTTCAATGTGTTTATTTTGGGATAGGACTATTGTTTTATTCTCAATGTTTCTTTCTATTTCCAACCCTATGAAAAATTTTGGATTATTGATGATTGTGGTAAAAGATTTTTCTAATTGTTCATTAATTCTTGTAATTGCTATTTGTGAGTTAGAAGCTATCAGAATATCATCTACATAGGTTAAAAAATATGTTTTTCATTTTCATTATTCATTTGATATAGGCATCTATCCGCTTTTGTTCTATCAAAACCCATTTCTTTAATTTTATAGTCAAGCAAATTGTACCAAGATTTACTTGACGTTTTAAGTCCGTATATCGATTTTTTCAGTTCAAGAACTTGATTCGAATTAATATTTACTCCCTCGGGTCTTTTTACGTAAATAGGTTTTATTATGGGAGAATTTAAATACGCCGTCTTGACATCATATTGCACAAGAATTAATTTTAGTTTATTAACTACAGAGAGCAACCATCTAATTGTACTAATTGATGCAACGGGTCCATGTGTTTCTGTAATACTGTATTCAGTCCTATCTTTAAATCCTCTTGCCACTAATCTGGCCTTAGGTTTAGGATTTCCATATTCATCGTGTTTAATCGTAAATATCCACCTTGTATCTATTAATTTTTGCCTATCATAATCTACGATTTCCCATACATTCATGTAATTTAACGAGTTATATTCATCATTTATTGCATTTACCCATTCTTTCCTAAAGGGATTAGTATTAATTTCATTAAAATTCTTTGGGACGCAATCTTCAATGTATGTTTTATTATAATTGACATTAATATTCATTACTATTGGGTTTATGATGCCTAAATCTTTTTCATAATTCGCTGGTTTTATTATTAATTTTCTGTTGGATGTTTCCAAAGATTTTATATTTAGAGACTCATCTACACGTACGTCGCATGCAATATACGATTTTGTTTCAAAGGGGTCTCTCAAGCAATATCCAGTATTAGTGTATCCCATCATTATGCTTTTCTCAGCTCTCGGTGCTAGCTTTGGATCAATTTTGTTTTTAGATTTTGACTTTGCCTTTGTTGCATTCTGTTTTCGCACTTCAAAAGGGATGTGACGATATGTTAATGAACCAAATACTTTTAAATTTTTTAAGTTAGGTTTAATGCCATAAAATAGTTCATACGGTGTTTTGAAATCCACATTTGCTTTTGTTGGTGATCGATTTAATAAATATGCTGATGTGACAATTGCATATAACCAGTATTTAATGTCCAGGTTGGCATCAATGAGCATAGCCCTTACTCTTCTCATGAGTGTCTGGTTTTGCCTTTTGGCTACACCATTCAGCTCCGGAGAATAAGGAACTACGTAATCCATTGTTATTCCATTTTCCTGACAATAACTTACTATTTTAGCATCCGTGTACTCTTTTGCGTTGTCACATCTAATAGTTCCAATAGGGAAATTTGGGAATTTATTTTTCATGGACGCTATTATATTTTTAAATTCCGTTGCTACTTGATTTTTTGCAGATATAGGCATAACAAATGTGTATTTGGAATAATGATCGATGAAGGTTAAAATATATTTTTGATTTGCAATCGATGATGTAAAAGGACCCATGATGTCGGAAGATGTTATTTCAAGTTTTCTGGATGGTTTTGTCCTCATGCCATTATGCCCTAATCTCGTATTATTTGCAATGCAACATACTTGGCAGTTTTTAAAATCATCGTCTCTAAAATTCATATTTTCTGGAATTCCAACAGATAATTTTTTTAATTTTTGGATGTAGCGTGCATTTAGGTGACCCAGCCATCTATGGATAATCATTTTTTTATTTATTATATTATTATTATTATTTTCATTTATACCATCAGTATTATCATTTATATTTGATTTTTCATCATTTGGTATATTTTCTTCATTGACAGTACTATTATTATTTTCACCCCCCTCAAATGAATCTTCATTATTATTATTATTTAGATTTTCGTCTTCTTCCTGTATTTCTAATTCAATTGTAAAATCCTCCCATACATCCTCATTTTCTTGGGTTACTGGACATATTTGGGTTGTGCTTTCTAACTCTTTATTAATATATTCTTCATTTTCTGTTTTTGGAATATTTTTATTTTGAATATTGTAATGGATATAAAATATTCCATTTTCCTTTGGGGCGGTTATTAGAGTTTCTCCATTTTCTATAAAATATATGTTGGCACAGTCTTTTTGCTGATCAATATTCACTGTACCCGTATTCGTAATTTTTATAGCACTAATTATGTCTGTATTTAAATCGGGTACGTAGTGCACATCATTCAATTGAATTAATGACTGTATTTTGTTGTAATTTTCAACTTTAATTGTCATTTGACCAGTATGGGTGGCATACAAGAAAGCGTTTTTGCCCGCACATTGAAGTTTTACAGGGGTGACAAATTTTTTAATATTACTTAATTTATTTAGATCTGCTGTTAGGTGCACCTCTGCAGCTCCATCCAAAATTGCCTTATTTTCCAGTAGTTCATAATTTTCGTTTAATTCTTTATTTTTAAGTAATTTGTTTAACAACCATTCATTCGAATTATCTATATGTTTTCTAACCATACAAGACATTTTTACTTGTTGTTCGGGACTTTCTTTTTTGTTCGAGGCAGTATTATTATTTTGGGTTGATTTCGGTGGATAATTATTTTGATTTGAATTTGTATTATTATTATTATTATTATTATGTTGTGAATTATTATTATTACAGTTTTGGGCTATATGTCGATCCGTTGTTGCGTGAATTTTACTCTTGTTGACTCCAAATATCACCGTCGTTGTCTCCACTGAATTTTGTATAAGGTTGGCCCAAAAATTGTGGTCTCCTTAGTTGAGATCTCTGAAGGATTTCCTGAAGACGGGAGCGGAAGATTTCTTCGGTTGGTCCTCTGTATCGTTGGCGGTCCTTTCTGGATTGTAGTTCGTTGACTTCCAGGGTCGGCGGTTATTGGATCAGGAACTCGTTTTTTGGTTACATTTTTATTTTTTTCGACTTTGAAAAAAAATTGTAAAAATAAAAAATTCGAGTTTTAATATTCTCGATTTAAACGTATTTTTAGTGTATTTTTCACTTCAAAATAATATAAATTTCAACACAACAATGAATCAATTTCAAAAAAAAATCAGTCTGCTATTTTCATACTTTAATATTTTTCTTCTCTTACAATTCAACCGCAGCCATAGCTACCATGAGCGGTGATGACGAGGAACGAAAAAGAGTAAGAGAGAAGTATTCACAAGAGAATTTATTAGCAGACTAAATTTACATTTGGAAATAAAATACGAATAAGTACGAAATGGCGAAGCAACAGCGATAGCGGATCAAGAATGGTAGGGGAAGCACTTACTGACGAGAGTGTACGTGTGACATATATATATAGTGATCGTGATGATGATGATGAAGAAAGAGATGAGGTGGGATTTCGTATCAACAAAAGTAAAGATGTGATGTGAGGTATGTAGAACGAGGATTGAAAGAACTTGAGACTTTAGACTTTTAAGAGGTTTATTTCGCAACTAAAATATATTTGACAAACGAAAAAGTAAATGGTGAAGCAACAGCGATATGCGATCGAAAGTAGAAGGGGAAACACTTCGTGACTAGACTGTACATATGACATATATATATAGAATGCTGTGATGATGATGATGAAGAATGAGATGAGGTGGGATTTCGTATCAACACCCCCCTGAAATTTTACCGAATAATTTCTTCATCGTGTTTCCTGAAATCGAATTAATAATTATTATTTTAAAAAAATATTAAATACAAAAAATACAAGTACAAAAATTGATTTATAATGAAAATTTCAAAAAATATTAATATTGTTTGTTTATTATTTCTGGTAACTTGGGTTCCTAAAAAATTTATTGCGCTGTGCTTCTAAATAAAATAGGTTAAAATAAATTAGTATAAAATAAATAAATATATAGAATATGGTAACATGCATGCAATAATGAACACTATCGTGTACGTAAATATTATATGGTATATGTATATAAATTAAAAAAAAATAAATAATTAAAAAATTAAAAAATTAAAAAATGGTAACATGCATAATTATTTAAGTATATCGACTAACATTTATATTTCCGCTCGTATAATTCAAGTCGACAAAAAAAAATTCAAAAAGGAAAAATATTCACGAACATATATACGAATGAAAAAAAAAATAAAAGAAGGTGATAGAATAAATATGATGAAAGGTTTTTCCATTTACAGGTTCAATGAATTCGAGCGTACGTTGCGTATTTTATCTTAAAAGTAACATGAACAAGATTGCAGAATAATATTTGTTGCATCGTGTATTATCTTTTCATACATTGTATTGCATTCGAAGTGGCGTTTAATATGTTTTAGATAAGGCAACGTTTTTCGGTTTATCTTAATTTGCGGTCATGTAATGGGTTTTTATCTCTTATTGTGTTTATTGTTGAAGAGTTTCTTTTCATACATGCGTGTGGGAATATTTCGTGTATTTTTCTCACGCTTGTTGGAAAGTGTATAGGGTTTTTATTATGCGATTTGTAGGGTTTTTACTTGTCCGATTTTCCAAATTTTTTCTTTGTTATAATATTCGAGAAACCTTCGATTTATTTCAAGCATGTATTTTCTAGTAAATTGTAATATTAGCTATTCTTTCTGAAGGTTAATTTTTCAGCAAATATTTTCGTGTTACGACTTATTTTTGAACATTTTACGACTTGTAGTTGAAATGGGAGAAAATTCTTTTTGGACATATTCTGACTTTGACATGAATTAATTATTATATTATGTGTATATGTTGGTTTCGTTCAAAATTTTCACAATTATATTCTCGAATTTTGACCGATCCAGTGATTTTGTTAATATATCTGCTAATTGATTTTCGGAGGTAACTGTTCTGAAAAATATTATTTTATCTTCATAAGCTTCCAAAATTGAATAACACTTTATCATTAGGGCTCGTGATTTCCTCTGACTTCCCCCGGAACATATTTTCTGTGTTGAAATATTGTCTTCCATAATATCGATCATTAATTTCTCCCCAAAAATCTCAAAATTCATGTGTTGCATTACTTTAATTGTATCAAGGGTATCAAAAACTGCAATTATTTCAGCCGCGGTACTCGATGAGGCGTGAATAGTCTGTTTACAACAATTCCACTCCACCAAGTCTCCATAGGCGAATAGCATAAATCCAGTTATTGACTTCCCTTTATCTAAATTATTTATTTCTATATTTTTATCGTCAACCTGGGGTGCATAAGATGCATCAATATATGCCTGAATTCCATCCCCCTTTGATGTAAATTTTAGATTGTAATTTTTGGTTGTGTTGACGTACCTGAATATTCTTTTTACATAATTTTTTAAATTTTCATTTGAGTTGTTCTGGAAGTGGGAAAAAAAGTTCACTGGAAACAATATGTCCGGTCTTGTCAGTCTCGCTAAATAAAGTAGTCCCCCTATCATGGATCTGTATTCAGTGTCATCTCTGCCATTTTGTATTTTATCAATTTTTAGTCCCGTTTCCATGGGTGTATTTGTATTTTTGAGTTCAGAAATTCCAAATTTTTTGATCATTTTATCTATGTGTTTGTACTGGGAAATTGTTATTGTATTATTTTCGATGTCTCTTGTTATTTCTAAACCTACAAAAAATTTTGGATTATTCGTAATTGTAATTGTAAAATCTTTTTGAAGTTCTTCATTTATTTTCGTGATGGCAGATTGTGAATTTGATGCTACTAAGATATCGTCTACATAGCTTAAAAAATATGTTTTTTCATTTTCATTTTTCATAACATATAAGCATCTGTCACTTTTAGTCTTTTCAAATCCCATTTCTTTTACTTTCATGTCTAATAAGTCGTACCACGATTTGCTTGAGGTTTTTAAACCATATATTGACTTTTTTAATTCGAGTACTTGGTTTCTATTAATATTTATGCCTTCAGGTCTTTTAACAAAAATTGGTTTTATAATGGGTGAATTTAGGTAGGCTGTTTTTACGTCGTATTGTACCATTATTAGTTTTTCTTTATTGACGATTGATAGTAATAATCTTATGGTACCTATAGATGCTACAGGTCCATGGGTTTCAGCAATGCCATATTCCGTTCTGTCTTTAAAGCCACGTGCTACAAGTCTAGCTTTAGGTTTTGGATTTCCGAATTCATCAAACTTTATCGTAAAAATCCATCTGGTATCAATTAATTTTTGGCGATCATAGTCTACTATTTCCCACACTTTCAAATCATCAAGGGAATTAAATTCGTCATTTATTGCTTTTGTCCATTCTTCCCTGAAGGGGTTTGTGTCTATCTCCGTAAAAGTTTTTGGGACATTATCTTCTATATATGCTTTATTGTACTTTACGTTTACGTTTAAGATTACTGGGTTCACTATTCCTAAATCATACTCATAATCCATTGATTTCATTATTATAGGTTTTTTATTCGTTAATAGTGATTTAATATTTTGACTTTCGTCTACTTTGACATCGCATGAAATGTACGATTTTGTGTTATATGGATCTCCAAGACAATACCCTGTATTCGTATAACCTATCATTATGTTTTTTTCAGCCCTGTGTGCCAATTTTGGGTCTATTTTTTCTTTTAATTTAGATTTTGCTTTTGTTGCATTTTGTTTTCTGACTTCTATGGGTATGTGTCTATAAGCTAATGCGCCAAAAACTTTTAAATTTTTTAAGTTTGGTTTCTTTCCATAAAATAACTCATACGGTGTTTTAAATTCTTCATTAGCTTTGGTTGGGGATCTGTTAATTAAATAGGCTGCAGTAACAACGGCATAAGACCAATATTTTATGTCAAGGTTGGCATCAATTAACATGGCCCGTACTCTCCTCATTAAAGTTTGATTTTGCCTTTCGGCAACACCATTTAATTCTGGAGAATATGGCACCACATAGTCTATTGTTATGCCAACCTCATTGCAATAATTTGTTATTTTATTATCCGTATATTCTTTTGCATTGTCACACCTAATAGTTCCTATGGGGTATTCTGGAAATTTGTTTTTCATGGATACTATAATATTTTTGAATTCATTTGTCACCTGGCTTTTACTTGCTATAGGCATGACAAATGTATATTTCGAAAAATGGTCTATGAATGTTAGAATATATTTTTGATTGGCCATGGAAGGTGTAAACGGACCCATAATGTCAGACGAAGTTATTTCTAGTTTTCTAGTGGGTTTAGTTCTTATCCCTGTGTGGCCCAACTTTGAATTATTGGCTATACAGCATATTTGACAGTTTACGAAATCTTCATCTCTAAAGTTGATGTTTTCGGGTATCCCTATTGCTAAATTTTTTAATTTTTGTAGATATCTAGCATTTAAATGTCCTAATCTTCTATGTATTATTAATTTTTTATTAGTATTATTATTATTAATTTGGGATTTATTATTATTATCATTATTATTTTCAGGATCTGTAAGTATTTCGTAATCTTCACCCCCCTGAGATGATTGAGTATTATTTTCTTCAACTATTTCTAATTCTACTGTAAAGTCATCCCATTCATCATTTGTATCCTGGGTAATTGGGGCACATATTATGTTTTTTTCAGTCTCATTATTATTAATTATTTTCTTATTCTCTACATTATAGTATATATAGAATATTCCCTCTTCTTTTCGTGCAGTTATTATAATTTCTGCAGTTTCAATAAAATATATGTTAGCAATTTCTTTTTGTTGGTCGATGTTTATTATCCCGGTATTTGTTATTTTAATTGCTGAAATGATGTCTAAATTTAGATCTGGTACATAATGGACGTCTTTTAATTCTATTAATGATTGGACCCTGTTGGAATTTTCGACTTTGATCACCATTTTTCCTGTGTGTGTGGCATATAAAAATGTATTTCTTCCCGCGCATTGCAATTTTATTGGTGTTACGAATTTTTTTATATTTGATAATTTGCTGAGATCGGAAGTTAAGTGAACTTCTGCAGCTCCATCAAGAATTGCCCTATTATTTAATGTTTCGTAATCTCCATCATTATTATTTTTATTGTTATTAATTAATTCATTTAACAACCACTCATTATTATTATTAAATTTTTTTACCATGCAAGACATTTTCACTTGCTGCTCCGAACTATCTTTTTTATTATTATTAGATGGATTTAAGTTTACCTTCGGTGGGTAATTTCCTTGATTATTATTATTAGTGTTAGCATTGCTATTATTTCCTTGATTATTGCTATTCATACAATTTTGGGCTATGTGTCCGAATTGGTCACACTTATAACATTTGGGATTATTTTGGGTATTGTTTCTGTTATTCCCTCTGTAATTATTTCCTCTATAATTAGGGTTTCCCCTGTAATTATTTCCTCTATAGTTACCACCGTTATTACTATTACCATTATTGTTTGTATTATTATTGTGGCTTTGTTCTGATGAATTCCCATTACTGTTATTATTTTGACCATTATTATTGAAACCGTTTCTATTTCCATTTCTAAAATTATTATAATTATTTGGGTTTCTATAATTATTTCTTCCTCGATAGTTGCTATTAAATCTTCCTCTATAATTATATCTATTATTATTTCCATTATTATTATTGTTTCTATTCGTATTATTATTATGGTTATTACCATTATTATTCTTTTTTAAAATTTGGTCCCTATACTTTTGGTCTGAGTCCTCCCTTAATATTCTCTTGAAATTATCTAAATTCTTTTCGTTAGGGGGTAGACTTTCATATTGTATCTTGGCGATTTGTTGTTCGTAACACAATGTCAATTGCAAATTCTCTAATTCTTCATTCTCGGTAACCTCTTTACCACTGTCTCTTACATCGGTTACGAGTTCATCCCATTTTTTTAAGAAGCCTTTCATGTTTCCGCCTGGTTGAAATCTAAATTCTAACCATTTTGCCTTAGCCATATTAGCCGTAACTGAAGTCTTGGTCCCGTAAATATTATCTAATTTTTTAAGCATTAAAATTGCGGTGTTACAATCTCGTATCTGTTTTGTTATGTCGTTTGATACTCTTTCTAAAACAAACGCTTTGGCGTTATCCTGCATTTTGCAGTAATTTAACATTTCTTTATTTGGCCGAAAGTTTAGATCATCTATGTTTTCTATATATGATTGTAAAAATTCGTTTTCCCCAAAGATGTCATAATATCCCGCACCTCGAATGGCAGATATGATCATTCTTCGCCAATCTAAATAATATTTGCCATTAAAAACTTTCCCGAGTGGGGCTTGGATGGGTTTAATTTCGTTCGGGGATGCCATTTTTTCTTTGATTTTTTCAAAACCTAACAAATTTTTCTCTTTATTACAAACCGCTGTGTATTTTCTATTTTCGTTCGTTTCTCTTTCTAATTTTTCTATTAAATTTTCTTTTTCACAATTTTCCTTTTTATCCAGTTTTTCTAAATTTATTCAATTAAAGAATCTGTTCATAAATTTCTCTTTCGATTTAGCAGAACTATAAATTCTGTTCGAAAAATAATTTACTGAAGATTCTGAAATTACAATATATTTAAGGCTACTAATTTCTTCTATTCTCCCGGATATATCTATCACAAAGGATTCTAATATAATTTCTCCTGTGAAATATTCAACATGGGGTAGATTATAAATTTCAGTCTTTAAATCAATTACTCTTTCTCCCTCGAATTTTTTAACTAATTCCTCTAAATCTTCTTTTTTAATACTGTATTCACCAATTTTGCATTCAGATAAATTTATTATTTGGGACATATAATTTTTTCTTTATTCTTAATTTCTTGGCCTCACTTCAAATACAATTTCAAAGTACGAAAAAATAAATGATTTCAATAAATATTACCTTTACAATGGTTTCACCTTATAATTTCTGCTGTGCTTCTTAACGATTTTATGTTTTCTACGCTGTTGACCTTGGTACTTCCTGCCTTAATTTTGTTGTGGGTTGTCCGAAAAAATTGGGTCTTCGATGTTGGATCTCCGGTGAGTCCTCGATGACGGGAGCAGGTTTCCGTTGGCTGTTCTCTTGATCTCGTTGGCGGTCCCTCTGGATTTAGCGTTCGTTGACTTCCAGTATTGGCCGTTATTTGAGTCCGGAACTTCAGCTATTCTTCAAATTTGAATTTTGATTTTTTCAAAATAAATTAAAATTCGAGATACTTTCTCGAAAAACACGATAACTTTTCGTATATTACTCAATAAAAAACATAAAAAATTTTACACACAGCAGTAAATTAAATTTCAAAAAAAATAATTATTTCATTAGTTTAAATTTTTTAAGTCTCTCCTCAAAGTTCTACCGTAGCGATGGCTACCATGATGTGAGGTATGGAGAACGAGGATCGAAAGAACTTGAGACTTTAGACTTTTAAGAGGTTTATTTCGCAACTAAAATATATTTGACAAACGAAAATGTAAATGGTGAAGCAACAGCGATATGCGATCGAAAGTAGTAGGGGAAACACTTCGTGACTAGACTGTACGTATGACATATATATATAGAATGTTGTGATGATGATGATGAAGAATGAGATGAGGTGGGATTTCGTATCAACACTAACTGTTCAGGAATCGCAGCTCTGCCTACCATGAAGTGAGGTTGAAATCCAAGGAAAGAAACAAGTTAGTTAGAGATACTGTAATGCAATGATTTAAAGTACAATTTACAAGTTTGAGGAAGATGAACGATCTCCCTCCATTACGAGATTAAAGTTTGAGTGGGAAATGAGTTTCAGCGTTCTTGGGTGAACGAATGAAAAAAGTCGTATTTTTTCGCACAACCTGAATATTGTTAGTACGCGCTATCGAGAGTAGTTGCGCTAAGTGTTAGGGAGCGAGTTTTGGTGGAGTGCAGAACAACAAATGTCGTCTCCATCATATATATATAACCTTGAAGGTTTCAAGTTTTTGTTGTGTTTTGAGTGGTGGTGAACTTGGTGGTTGGTAGTTGGTGGTTAACTTAAAAAATAGTTTGTTTGAATTATTCGCATTTCTGAATTAGTGAATTTCACGTATTTCATTATTTTGTCTCTTCGAATTCGAACTTCGAAGCCTAAGACTACTCAAAAGATGTTTACCATTTCTTGTTTCATTTCTATTTTGGCTTTTAAATTACTATCTTAATTAAATCTTACTGATTTCTGTCGGTGTTAGTCTGTCACTGTCGTTTTATTCTTATTTTATAATAATTTCAACTTGTGCCGTTCGTAATTATCTGTTTCGCACGTTTTCAATTTCCATGAACTTAGTGCCTAGCAATGTCAGTACCGGCTTAGATACTCATTTAACGCATTCATTTTTACATTCATGTCGGAAATTTTATAATCGATCAATTGCTAATTCTATTATACAAGACTAACCGTGTTTCTTGTATGCGCACATGTTCACTTTTTCGAAGTAAGTTTTGATTCATAATCAAACTTTTACACAGATGTTATGGATTGTGAAAATCGCAATATCGTGAATGAGGGAGAAGTTTACGCGGTAACCTCTTCGGGAAATATAACTTATAATGAAATAGTTACTCCGAATCGTAATGTTGTTCCCACTACCAATTCATTTTTCAAAGCCGAATGGCAAAATTTTCCCGAATTTCAATCATGGTTACGACCTTTACCCGATGACAAAACGAAAGCTTGGTGTCAAGCATGCGAAAAAGTATTTAAAGCCGATTTGAAATCATTAAGGGTGCACGGCGTCGGTAGATCACATATTCGCATGGTACTAACAAAATTTCCGGAAGCTGCTGCTTCTTCTCCTCCTCCGGCTGCTGTTTATAACGTAATTACGGATAGAAAAGGTACATATGGTCTTGGAATTTTGAGCAAAACAGACAGTAATCCTACAGCCGGTAGCACATTATACGTAAATCCAACCAATCCGAATACCAACGTTTTGACCTGCGATCCCAAACAAGATAAAGACAATTTTGTTATAGTTTCTATGCCTAAAGGTGAAATAGAAGATATTGAGAATCAACAAAACGAAATGCAAGAATTACAGGAACTTCAGTTCGATTCTCGAGGACGAAAAAAATCGCAGATCACTTCAAATGAGACTGATAAAATGCGCGAAGTGAAACGTGTAACCAGTAAAAATTCAAAAAGTGACGAGCAATTCGCTGATGATCTAATTGAAACTGAAGGTTAGGTATAGTTGGAGCGGTATAGTTTTGTTATAAGACTTCAAGGAATTTATTCATTTTTGTCGGTCTTATGTAGATGTAGAAGATGAAGAGGATGAGGAAGATGACGAAGACGAAGATGATGACAGTATATACGAATTTGAATCAAAAATCGAAAAAGCGAAATGCTCCATGAGTCGTAAGAGAATAGCTTCGAAACGAAATTACTCGAGTTTATCATCTGAAAACTACGAAGTTGCTATGGGTATGTATACTGTATTTGAATTTAGCTTACATTAAAGTCAGTTGCAGGTTTTATTTTTCTAAGCGAATAATGGCTGATTGCGACTAAATGCTGAAAATTTTCATTTTGGAATAAATTGGTTTTATTCTCAACACCGTACTTGCGGTTAATATTGGCATCTGACGAGCGTAATGAAAGAAAAAAATTTTTTTAGTGAAAAAATGTTTGGACTTAAAAAAAGCTAAAGCTACGTGAATGCTTTCTTTTCTCTGAAAGTTGGGTGAAAGTTCCGAAAATGCTCGAAATATTTACGATCCAACTGCATGTTGTTGTGACTGCAAATTACATTATCCCTGTGGCATACTCAATTTGCAGTTCTGAAACTAGCTATGGCTCGAATAAGATACTTTTTTTTTCTTTCATTCTATCAACTGGAGCTTCAATTATCTTGATTTATCGAATTTTCTTAATAAAAATAATGTCGTCCCGCTTCTTAACAATTTTTTGGACGTCAATTTGAACTAGATTTTTATGTTGCGCAGTTAAATCGTAATGTTTCTTTTCAATTATTTGTTGGCAAGTAATCCAATGTGTCTCCACTATTGTGAAATTTTCATTTGAATCTGTTCAAATATTATCACCTATGTTTTGCAGTAACGAAACAAGCTCCATTCTGGCGGTCAAAGGCAATCGTTAATGGCCACGTATCCGAATTGAAGTTGAGTGATTATCTAGGACGTTACTTGATATTGTTCTTTTATCCTCAAGACTTGTAAGTTGGTTAAATCGTTTGTACGCCGGTGTTTCTCCGTATGTCCTTTATAATGCTGGTTGAAATTTCACTTATTTCAACTAGTTTCGCTTATGAACTAAAGTAATTATGTATTTACTTTTGTCAAATGATTTTATTTTCGACTTCATGTCTGAAAATTAAACGATAAAAGTTACATTGTTACCTCCTTATTTTTGTTGGGAGACCAAGGGTTATGATGCGTATGGTTGAGGTCAGTTTTGATGCATTAAGTCAATAAAATTTTCGTTGGCTATAAAAAAATTCATTTTTAAGTTAGTTTAATGTGTCTCTCTTGGTGTCCTTTATAATGCTGGTTGAAATTTTATATTACTTTAAACTAGTTTCGCTTATGGACTAAAGTAATTACTTTTGCCGAGAAATTTTTTTTTTTTTCGATTTCATGCAAGAAAATGAAACGATAAAAGTTACAGTGTTACATGCATGAGACCAGAGGCATGATGCATAGGGTCGTAGCCATCAGTAAAATTTTTGTAGATTTAAGAAAAAAAAATTCATTTATGAATTTGAGTAATCGTTTATGTAGGCGTTGGTATTTCTTATGTCCTTTATAATGCTAGTTGAAATTTTTATTTGTTTCAACTAGTTTCGCTTATGGACTAAAGTAATTACTTTTGTCAAGAGATTTTATTTTAGATTTCATGTCGAAAAATGAAATGATAAAATTTACAATGTTACTAGCATATTTTCGTTAGGAGTCCAAGGGATCTGATGCATCAGGTTGAAGCTAATTTTCTGGGAAAACTTTCGTAAATTTATATGAAAAAAAAAAAATAAAAAATAATTTATTTGTAATTTTGTTTAATAGTTTAGACTTCGTTGTTCGTCATTATGTTCTTTATAATACTGGTTTAAATTTTACTTATTCTTGTTTCGCTTATGAACTAAACTAGTCACTTTTGTCGAGTAATTTCATTTTCGATTTCATGTCAAAAAATGAAACGATGAAAGTCACTATGTTACCTGCATATTTTTTGCTATAGATCAGAGATATGATATATAACTATGGTTCAAGCTAATTCTCAGGCATTATCTCTGTAAAAATTTTCATAGATTTAAATAAAAAATAAAAGTCTATTGGGACTTGGAATGCAGATAAGTGGCTACAGGATAAATCTAATTTCAATATTTCATTTATTAAACTCAATTTTGTATTGAAAAAATATTATTTTCCTGATGTGAAAATTTATTATATGAATCTTTCGGCCGATATTTTTTAATCGTAATTCAACCTATACAGTTTAGAGCTTGTTTAAATGCGACAGATTATGATATTACCTCTCTTTGTAACATTATTGGGTTATGTTTCAATGAACTGGCAATTAGGTCCATTAATCTTCGAGATACAACAAATATAAAATTCTTCAGAAATTGTTATCCTCTTTTTCCGACACAGGTTCTCTTATTATTTATTTTAAATGACTGCTTCAAATGCTCAAAGTATTATTGTATTTATCGTATACATTGTAGTTCCAAATTATGCGCGAAAGAAATCATCGAATTAAGCGATCGGATTTCCGAGTTCAGAAATATCAACACGGAAATTGTCGCCTGTTCCGTCGATTCGTATCTTACGCATCAAGTCTGGTCGAAAATGAGTAGAGCCGATGGCGGAGTTGCGTATCCAAAAATTCCTTTATTATCAGATTATACACACGAAATTTCTAAAATCTACGGCTGTCACTTATCTCAGGCCGGTCATACACTACGGTAAGTTGACCAAGAGTGCTTCTTTCGATCATTTTTCGTATATTTCTTCTGGTAATATCAATCTATGTTTTAGGGCGCATTATATAATAGATACTAAAGGTGTACTGCGACACATAACAATGAATGACATTCACGTTGCCAGAGATATTAGCGAAATTTTGAGACTTACTCAAGCCTTCCAAAACATGGACGAATTAGAAAAAAGAGTCACTGTCATAGAACACGACAACTCGTAATTGAATCGACTATTTCGCAACTGCAAAATAAGATTTTTAAATATTGTACACGTTTTTGATTTTTTTTTTCTTGTACTTTATTAGTGTTGTGCTTTCGTTTCGTGTTGTAAAAAAACCATAATCGTACGTTTTTAAGTATTTAAATTCTTTTTATTTCTTTCGCAGTGGCTAATTTGATGGGAGTGGAGAAATAACGGCAGCGTTATCCCTGTTAATATTTATGTACTTTTCGGCATATCAAACTGAAACAATAATGCGTTGACATGAGAACGCTATTTTGTATTTCCTTGATGAAGGCAAACTACTGAAGGTATCAATCTGAATTCTATACGGTCGCTACTTGTTTGGTCTATGTAACTTGACTTTCGATCGAATTTTTGTGGTAGAGATGAGTGTGACAAAATTAGTTAGTCAGTAAAGCCAAAACTAGACTGAATTAGAGCGCAATATTTAATACGACTTCCATTGGCGTGGATAGGATGCCCATAATTTTCGATCATAAATTAACGAATAGAATTTATTTTACCCTTGATTTTTCATATGTCTAAGATATTTTATCACTTAACGTCTTCCCTGGCTTTCGATCAGCATACAAAACAACAGAACGCCATGACCAATTCGTTTTGGTCCAACCATCTTATGATAGGTATTTTACTTCAAAAATATTGAAATCACCTCATAAGATTCAAAATAGATTAATTTAATGTTCGATACTTCGATTGTTTCCAATTGGTGCCATGTCTTTGCTATTAAAAAAATCTATTTCCAGCCACCTGGGAACAGAATTTAGTAGTGCTGCAATGTTCCAACTTACATGCCCTTCCTATTTACAAAATCAGTGAAGTTTGTCACGTTCATATATTTAGCATCTTTATTTCGAACAATTTCATTATGCGGTAAAACGATTTACAAGTTAGTAAAGGATGCCTACGCACGGACATACTGTTAACACGGTGTAGTTAGAATTTGAACCTGTGTACCATTAATTCCATTTAAGTTGATGTGGTTCAAGATACGCCCTTTACAACTGCAACTTAGCTTAAAGTCGCGTAAGAATGTCACAAAATTACATCCGAAAAGATTTATTTTCTTCTGGTCAACGTATTTTACGAATAAATTTAGTTTTCGTCGTAATTGTTTAATGATGTAAAATTAATAGATTTTAACGTTTTACTTCGATCAGCACTAGAACCAGAATTATTCTTGTCTAGTTTGTGGAGATGTAGGTGTTTAAATCTGAAAATTTTCATTGTAAAAAAATTGAATGTAAAGGGAATAAACGGTGAGATTCGATTTGAAATAATGGTAAAGAACGGAGTTAATTTCGAATCCCCTAATAACAATGTATTTTGAAACCATTTCGTTGAGGATTTTTGAAATTAAATTTAAGGTTTTTGTTGTTGAAATTATGTTTATAAAAGATTAATTTGAGACAACGTTCAAATATAATGTATTGATATTTTCGAACAGTGCATCCGAAGAAGTTCCTTATAAAATTTAACGATTTCAGGTTAAGGCAATTTTGTACTATTGATGTGAAAACATCTTGGCGCTCGGTGTCTATGGTAGGGGCTAAACAAGAACTGCAACTCTTACAATTTCATCTTTCGTTTTTGTGCATTACCAACCACACTATTATGTTTCTACATCAATCCTTCGTGAGTAAATTCCCAATGGAACTCGCGCCTTTCTTTTTCTTCCAATTTTTAGAAACGAATCAGTCACTCAAGTTTCTACAAGGCAACTAAATCTATAACTGTAAGTGTTCAGTTTCAACTAAAGATCAGGTATATGATATGAAGGCACTCAAGAATACTTGGAGGGTGTCCTTCAATCCCGCAACACAGTAAGAATACTCAAAAAACTGACTTAGTAAAGAATTATGATTTTTTTTAGCGCTACGCAGAATGTCATAACTAATGAAAAATTCAGAAATTCTTATGACTGAATAATGAATTACAGGACAAGGTAATAACACTGGAGATAACAGCTAAAATGTTTACACTACTATTTGCAGTGTCATATCCAGAGTGACTTATCTCTAAAGACATTCGTATTATTCTCATACGTATTCAACTTCGCAAAAAAATAAATAAACAAAAATTCAAATAAAGTAAATTATTTTAACAGACAAACAATAATCAATATCAAAACTAAACGATATAACTCATCAGATATGGAAAAATGTACCAGATTAATTACGGTGAATTACAATTACCAAACTGCATGAAGTATATATATGTATATATAGTATATCTAACGAATAGAAAACAATTCCATTTCCTGTGTATTATACAGGAATAAAGAAAAAATATAGATATTATAATTAGATGTGTTCGTATTGACAAACTTCGAGAATCGTGACAGAATCAAGTAATTACATTAGTCCAACAATAACGATATGAAATTTTACGATAGAAAGTATCGAGTACAAAAATTGAAAATATAATAAACTTCATCACATTCGAGGACCAATTATAGTATCGAATGCCGGGGAGAATTCCTCCAACCATTCTACACTAATAGGAGTAATGCCACGCATGAACTCTTTCGATGTTTTCACACATTTTTGGAATACGACCCTGCGAATAAAGAGAGTTTCTAATAAATTCGATTCTTGGCCAGCACGCACACAAAAACAAATTATTTACCACTCCGGATCTATTTTAAACACGGAACTTCCAGGATGGATAAAAACGATATCCTGGTTTGGTAACGTTTTATACGGACACTGTTGTCGAAGAGGCCTATAGCCTCTCTGAGCCACGTTTTGGAAAAATCCAGAACATATTGACTTTTTAATAGGCGTATAATCCGGTATCGATGATTTGATCTTCATAGAACGACTATACGTAGAAAATGGCTCCAGTTCATTACTCACATTTAGTTTCACGTCACCAACAAAAACACTGCATACTCACGATTTCATGATGTCGAGCAACTGTTCACGGATATGATACGCTTGAGATAGCACCGTATTGTTGATGAAATGATCGTGGCACCAATTTCGTTCGTAATCATTCTTTTCCCACATAACATACACATTCAGCATTGTAACTAAATCACCCTGAGGGCAATGAAAATTTGCCTTCATTTGATCAGCTAATTTTTGCTTCTTCTTTGGCCTAAGCATAAAAATAATATGAGGATAGATACAATGAAAATATAACAAACAATCGATAAGGAGCAGTAACTAAAATCGACCATAACAGAAGGTATTGCTCGTTTAACAAATACATCTATTTTGAATACGATTATAAAAAACAATGTTTTTTTTTAATTATCGGTACCTGAAAAAAATATTAGGAACTGATAACAAAGCTACGATTGTGACGATATCTTCGGAACATCCTAGCTGTTCGGAAATTATCAACATTTTTGCTAAATTCGGATCCAACGGAAACGAGGCCATCTAAATATCAACGAAATGAATTATAGGCTCTCACGGGCCAAGAGTGACATGAAAATAAAATTCGCATGAAACTAACTTTTTTTCCGATCTCGGTTATAGCACCGGTTCCCTTTTCAATTGCTTGGAATAATTCCAAGTCAGAAATTGCAGAATTCAAACTTTCTTTCGGTGGTTTATCGATAAAGTCGAATTCACTGATGTTAATAAATCCCATTAGTTTCAATAATAAAACCTGTCGCAAAACAAGAGAACTTAACACAACATACGATTGCATTTCCAAAAAAATGAAAACAAAAACTTACACAATTCGTGAGACTGGTTCGACCGATTTCTGGATTGGGCGACGATGAAAATATTTTGAAGTCGTATTTCGAATACAGTCTATAACAAATACCCGGACCGACTCGGCCAGCGCGACCAGCTCTCTGAATTGCTTGGGCCTGGACACACAACGCATTATTCATCTCTACAATCTCAAACTGAATATTTTAAAACGAAAATCTGATACTTGTGAAACTCGTATCGGCCTTAAAACTTCCATATCTTTTTTAACATCGTACGTTTTCTGTTTTACGTAACCCGAGTCAACAACATAACGGATTCCATCAATTGTTAGTGACGTTTCCGCAATATTTGTCGCAATCACAACCTTAAAATTGAGGAAAAATATGTTATTATAAGGAAAACGAAAATAATTTGATGAATTTAGAAGGAATACATTTATATACAGATGAAGGTAGTGTTAGGGAAGGAGAAACTACAATATTCAACGAATATTTTTTACCTTCCTACACCCGATTTCAGCAGGTTTGAAAATCAACTCTTGATCCTCCCATGATAAAGCTGCATAACAACGAAGTACAGTCAACTGAGAATGATAGCTGGAGGGCATGTAAGCTTCGAGATTTTCCGCTAAAAGCTCTATATCATGTTCACCTGAGAAACACGAATGTTAATGATTTAACTAATATTAATATTAAGAATCAGAATTGGCATTTTTCTCAAATACAAGTCTGTTTGAAACTGGAATGCTACTGGAAGCGAAACTGAATTAGTCGAATGTTTCTTTATTTTTTATAATCAATGAATAAACCACAGTTGTAGAAACATGAAGAATGAATCGAAAAAAGCAAATGATATCATAATTCCGTTTCATCATTTAATAAAATCGCACATACATAGGAATTGGAATACTACGAACAGCCACTAAATTAAACCCCATAAATACAAATACAATTTATTTCACGAATTCAAAGATAATCTTACTATTTTGATAAAAAATCGGAGAAAAATAATTATGGTTAATGACAATGAGTACCTTTAAAAAATATTCAGAATCGCAAGGAAACATTTGAGAACAGCTGGGTTCAACTTGCAAAAATTTGAAACGTATTTTCAAGTTATTAAAATAGAACAGTATGTACACCGCTCTTCGTTTGGTTTTAGATACTTTTTTTTACAATATCATTCAAAAATGTTTTTGATATTTCAAGAAAAGGAGAATTATACAATGGGCCAATAAACACACTATGGTTAGTAGATTTGTTCGTAAAATGCAACGCGTTTCATACCGCCTAAAAAAATAGTTTTGACTGACAACAGTCGTTTCTACAACGACTTCTCGAATACACGAATAAAATTAAAATGAAAAGAACGATCACATTAATAAAAAAACTTTCCTACCTGTCATAAATACGAGTATATCTCCAGGTTCTTCCATTTCATTGATTTTTAATACGGTACTGAAGGCAAGATCAATGTAATCTTTTGTACTTTCAATGTATCGAATAGTGACAGGAAACATACGACCGTCGATATTAAATACTTCGGCTCCATAAAAATAGTCTGAAAATTTTTCGGCGTCAAGTGTGGCTGAAGAAATGATCAGCTTTAAATCATTTCTCTTGCCGCAAATCCATTTCAAAACACCTGCGAAATACGAATTATTTTAACAAAATATCAAAACATAACGCGTATATGAAGTACCTATTATTTGCGTGCAGAAAACATATCGCCTCCAAACACTTCGTATTCAGAAAAGAAAAACATGAATACATCATTATGACGATGAATGAAATATTAATTATTTTACCTATAAGAATGTCCGTGTCAACAGTTCGTTCATGTGATTCATCCAAAATAACAGCAGAATAATTTGACAACATTCGGTCACGAGTGCATTCTCGCAACAATATACCATCAGTCATGTACCTATCAATAAAAATTTAAGAAAATTTACGCAAGCTACGAAAAATATTTCTTCTTTCAGGAGACCGAAAGCCTGAAACTAATATCACCGAAAAGCTAGAAATAGTCAAATAGTCGAACGATCTAAACACTGGAACAGCAGAAATAGCCAGCACCCAAAAGGGTCAGCTGTTAAAAAAAAGAGATCATCAGCCTGAAGATAGTATTACTTTTAATTTATACCCAAAAGCGCCATTTTCAACATGAATAAAAAATGATAAAACGTTTCTATGAAATGTATGTGACGTACAGGCTATTCTATAAATTTAAACGTACAAGTAGCGTACATATTTATTTCATACCTCATACAGTATAATCCCGAGAATAAGTATATACCCTTTAGGAATATAGCAATTGTTTTACATGACAGTGACAAAGTAAATTTTGCGGCACTCGTAGGTGCAAGTAAAAATTTGTTTACACAGACAGGGAAATTTTGCTATTTCTCATCCAAAACTATATCGAAATTTAAAGACATCCGGTGAAAAACGATCAATTTAAACGAATAACCAGAAGAAAAAAATATTTAGGCTATTTATGATACATAGTCATCGATTGCAAAAGTACATTAGTTTATTACACATCTATAACACTACAGAAATGGTAGAACAATATTTTATAAAACAGCAAAAAAATAACCGAATTTTTTTAGATGTAATACGCAAGCTATTGATGAAGGTTCAGGTTTATGTGCAAAATCGAGTAACAAAAGTCCAAAAATGGCGTTTGAATGGGAAAATTACGATTGATTTTTGTTAATAAAGTGAAAATGAAGCCGATTTCGAGTTTCAGTTCACACTAGACCGAACCGACTACCGAAGAATAGGCAAATTCAATCGAAGTCCATCAATAATTTTTCAAATACAAAACAAAGAAACGTATAAATATACCCTCATAGTAACAACACTCTATCTTAAAAATAAAAAATTAGTATTTTCCGAAGAACTAAAAACTCACATTAATTACATCAAGGCGATGTGAATCAAATAAAACACGATGAAATTCGATATAAGTCGAAAATTCAAAAAGTTCGCATCGTTATGACATGTACCGACAAATGTACTTCAGGATGCAATTAGCGTAAATAACGAAGGTCAAATTAAAAAATATTCATTGGGACTCACTGAATAACAGTATTTGGACTAGTGCGATCCTCAAATCGGATGGAATAGCCGACTTCTTCTCCAACTTTACATCCTTGTTCTTTTGCCACTCTTTTTGCAACAGCCTTTGCGGCAACTCTTCTCAATTGTGTGCACCCGATCCGACCTGATGAGCCAATTCCCGTTTCTTTCAAGAACTGCGTGATTTGAGTCGTTTTACCAGAACCTGTTTGTCCGATAACGATCAGAATTTGATTACTCTTCATGGCCTGCAGTGAAAAATACTTGTAATTGTAGTACAAATTACTGCAGATCGTAATGAATTAAAGGCATAGTTATACCAACTTCGATTAATTCATCTTTCATTTTAAATACGGGCAATTTTTCTCGTTGCCGAGTAATTTTGGGATCAACAGGTTTTTTACTCTCTTCTACAGCTTTCAAATATTCATTAAGCTTTTTCTGTGTGCTATCAGTATACGCAGTAGTTGATAATGTCGTCGGTGCCAAGCAATCACTTTTTAGGTGTACCGACAAGGCTGCCAAATGAGTCAACAAGTCTTTGTCGTCACTTGGTTCCACCATTGCTACAAAAACAATGAGCATTACAGAGAAAACTTAATTAATTTAATATTAATAATATTAATAGAAAGGCAATGATAAAATAACTATTCAGATTTTTTCGTGAAATCCATTTTATTTCAACATCCTGCAGCACTAAAACCATTTCGAACGAAATAATACTGCAAATATTTCTCAAAATGAAATGCAATCAATTCCGATAAAAACTTAGAAAAATATTAAAATATAATGGCGATCGGCAAATGAATACGGTTATTAATTCAGAACTGAAATACGATACTTACTGACGCGTACTAATACTGAACGTAAGTTTATTGCAATCTGGAATATGTCAGTCGAGAGGATGCTCTCAATGCCGAAAAGGAATTTGCTGAAGTTATTTCCAATACAAAAAATATTGGAATAATTAATTGAACAGTTTTATTCAGATAACTCAGAAAGTTCGCCAATCAAAGTACAAGATGTATGTATAAGGGGGTTGTTATTTCTACCAGCTTAGGTGAGGCCTTTGACTATATAGCTTATGGACTGCTAGAACTGATAAAATCTTGAAGCCGAACACTGCAGGCGTTACTTTTCGAAAAAGGTACTTTGTGTGAAAATTGAATTTGTATTCAGTTATATTTTCGTGACTCCTAACAATATAAGCAATGAGAGAACGATATTCTTTTAAGTTTCACTAGTGTTTGTACTTTCACTTATCACCAAAGGTCATTTTTCGAAAAAGAACGCCTGTTAACAGTGGCTTCAGCGGTGTTCCATTTAACTCTATGTATTTCTTATCAGTTCTAGCAGTCCATTAAGCTATATAGTCAAAGGGTGAGGCGTTCGTATTCAAATGATTCAGTGAATCATGCAAAGTAGAATAGAAATACTGAAGTCAGGTTGAAATCCAAGGAAAGGAACAAGTTAGTTAGAGATACTTTAATGCAATGATTGAAGATACAAATTACAAGTTTGAGGAAGATGAACGATCTCCCTCCATTACGAGATTACAGTTTGAGTGGGAAATGAGTTTCAGAGTTCTCGGGTGAACGAATGAAAAAAGTTGTGTTTGTTCGCACAACCTGAATAGTGTTAGTTTATGTTATCGAAAGTAGTTGCGCTAAGTGTTAGTAAGCGAGTGCAGGTGTAGTGTAGAACAACACCCCCCCACAGACCAAAGAAACGAGTGAACATGATTTATCGCGAGAACGAAAATT
>WOFM01001758.1:0-13947 GCA_011428145.1 Ericerus pela | reverse complement strand
AACGTAAACAAATACCGGAAGTACGAAAAAGAAAAGAATATGCAGGAAAGGACGTCGCTCCACACCTTTGACTATATAACATACTGGACTGCAATACTGATAAGAATAACACAGAGTCTAATAAACAACCGGTGAAGTTGAGTCAGACACCCGTATCCCCGTTCAAAATGTTAGTTTACTGGTTTGTTGTTTAAAATATAGAGCTACTATCGTGAACGACGGTGTCGTACACGATTCGATAACGATAATGTGACACAATATCGTTATCTCACTGACGTCATTGATCAACTCTATGACGTCAGTAGAACAGACTTATCAAACGTTACCAACTTACACAAACACAGACAACACAGACAAGTTCGTTACAAGAAATAACGAACTATGTCATTCGGCTAATGGCGACGAAACGGGAAACACCACGTTCTTTTATATTTGTCTCACTATATGGTAACAGAGCAAGTACGATCCTCGAAAAGTGTTTATTTTATAATTAATGTGATTTTGCATATTGGTGTTCAAAAGTGTTCGGTTACGGAGCAGTAGAAGGAATAAAGAAGATACGGAAAACCATTAAACAACGCAAACGTATGTCCACAACGGACACCACAGAACAAAACAGACGTAAGTAATTAAACACAATAAATACAGTGAACTTTTATTACAGAACATATTCATAGAACTTATATATAAACAAGTGAGATAATGTGATAAGCTAGACAACTCCACGTGCGCAAAACATAAATCAACGTCGTATATTAACAAGATATTTGTTTCGCAGATCCAACAATGGGAAAAAAGAAACAAAAAACCACAGAACCAGCAAACACCCAGCAAGAAAATCCAGACCCAGATGTAGACGCACACCCATCACCTTTACGAATTCCAGAGCAACCCAGGCAACATCCATCACCGCTCACCCGTAACCTACCAACAACGATAACAAACCCACAACAAAAAGCAGTAAATCAAACAAACACACCAGGAGTAACATTAGAACCCAACAAACCCACGCAAGTAGCAAAATCAATTACGATAACTCTACCAACTACCGCGACACACACAGTAACAAAACCAAATCCTCAACAGACATACTCATCCATAACATTCACGGACAATCAACAGGTATCAAGGTACAGACCTACGACAATGGCATTACTAACAACAGCTAATAAACCATACGTAACACTACCTATTCCTAACATAACGCAAACGCAACCAACTCATGAACCACAAAAACAAACCTACTATACTACAACAAACCCACAGCTCACACAACAAACGTTTAAAAGCCCACAACGTACATATATAGAAATATCAATGACAAGAGCAGAAAGCAAAATACAACAAGCCAAAACATACAACGTAGCCGTATACCAATCGGCAGATATACGTATTTTTCTCAGTACACTACAATTTCAACTAACAGACCTAGATAACCTACCTACAGATGCTGACACACAATTTTATCAAAAAATTTACGACATTAAAGAAGAACTTACAATTCAAATTACTAGACTTAATAACGAATTTGAAGAACTACAAACTGCAAGAAAACTACAACAACAAAACGCCCAACAATACTTACAAACCAAACAACCTCCTGAAATTTACTGCGAAACAAACATCACCAACTCACCAAGCAAAGGTCAAAGAATGGTATCACGAACATCCAGTGAGGAAATGCAAAGTCCTCGATCCACCGGATACTACCGCTCAGGATCTGGGGACAGATACAGACCCGCAACACCTCCAGGTAATAACCCAGATATTCCCACAATAACCCTTGAACAAACACCAATAAGAAAAAGATCATCAAAATGGACTTATCAAGACGATCAAACACCACAAACACCGACCATAGAAACAAAAAAATCAAAGATACGGAACACAACAGATGAAACAACACCACTTGACTTAACTCCTACGAGACGAAATATTCAAAAGGACATGAATATAGTACCACATAAACGGGTCATAATATATAATACACACATACAAACCCCGAATAAACAACCTACAAACGCTATTTCGCATCAAACGACAGAAACACCAATGGAACAAATACCTCAAGACAACAACCAACAAGAATATACAAAAAACACACAAAACCCAACGTTACAAAAGAGTACACTTTACATACCAAAAGTTTGGGAAATACCCACTGGAACAAAAACATTAACTCAATCATGTTTTCTCAAGACGCCAAAATACAAATTACCCAAATTCAATGGCAAACGTATATCATACCCAGACTTCATCACATCCTTTATGAAATACATACATATACGAGAAGATATTATAACACCACAGAAATGCAAAATATTAGAAGATGCTATGCCTGAAAACATCAAACAAAGACTAACAACATTAGGCCATAACGAACAAGGCTACTTTAGAAGATTACAATACTTACACGACGAATTCGGTGACGAATCCAGACTACGTTCAGAGCTATGGCAAACCCTGAATAGCATACCTTTAGCACAAAATACGAAAGAAAGTTTACGCACCACATATGACAAAACGTGCATGTTACTGGACACAATACATGACTTTGTACCAGAATTAACAGACGATCTCACCTTTCCAACGTTACTAAGAATTTTCCCAAGAAATTCATACTCTAACAGGATAGACATATCTAAACCAAACTCAAAAGCAGTCCTAGAAGCAGTATATCAAGAGATCAAAACAAGAGATTTAACGGAAAAACCTGACATAACAAAAGAAGTATACAGAACGCAAGAAACACAACAACAAAATAACACATATTATAGAGACAGAACATATAACAATCCTAACAGACGTCAATACAATAGACTGCAATACAATAAACCTAATAACAATAAAAATATAACAGAAACCCAAGCACAGCTTAAAAGCAGCCCCAATTTTCATACAAATATCGACCAAGGTAAACCTTCGCCAGAACACTACATAGATAACGATATAGATGAATTTTCTGTTCCAGTATATCATGCAAAAACAGACCCGGACACCAGCATTCCAGAACAACTCTACAGATTCCCAGCAATACCAACAAAACAAAGATGTATGTTCTGTAAAGGCCCACATTGGAGCTACCTCTGCTGCCATAAAAGCTACAATACATTAGAAAACAGACGTACATACTTCAGACAGTATAATTTATGCCCCAAATGTGGAATCTTAGCCACGGCAGATCACTGTAACCAACCACAACGGAGATGCAGATGGTTCCAGTGCCAACAGACCAGTGCACATCACTCAGCCTTATGTCCTAGAATTACGTACCCACTAACGAAACAGGAAGCAAACCGATATTTAGAAAAGGTCATAGAACTACAAACCAAATTTCCACCACGTAAGCAAGAAGAAAACAATACAAAAACACATATAGTACAAGGTATTAATAATAATTTGACTTCCTTGCAGCACCTCCAGAACCAAGAAAACAGACACTATCCTACTACAGAGACTAATCCAAAGACAATCGAACAGACCATATCAACATCGGCGCAAATCGAAGAAACAGTTCTCCAACCACCAATACCAAGTAAGTTAAATTTATTTACAATCTTATCTACAAATAGTAAATTTCTCACATTCTGCACAAACATACGTAACCCTCAAACACTACAAACACACCCGATAAATGCATTCTTTGATTCAGGAAGCACTAAAACATATATAATAGAAAACATTGCCATACAAACACTTCAACTACCAATCATAGACACACACTCCCTAAAACTAACAGGAATACAAAATCAAACAACACAGACATTCCACACAAATATTGTCACCTTTGAAATAGAACATAGCACACAAAAATTCTCAAACATAATAGCCAGGACAGTACAAAACATATCTAACAAATTAGACACGCAAAACATAACGGAAATTAAACGAACATACCCGAAATACAAAGACTTACAATTCGCACAAACATTGAAAACGACATCACAAATACACATACTACTCGGGAACGAATACATGTGGCAATTCATCAAATCAATCACACACATATCATCATCAATACAACTAATTGAAACAAACTTCGGATTCCACATAACTGGACAACTAACAGATAACCAACAATCAACCCAAAATGAACACACATATTTCTCATCAGAACTAGACGTAGAAAACCTATGGAAATTAGAAACAATAGGGATAACAACACCAGACTTAACAATAGAACAAGAAGAACAAAAGGCAATAGAGTTATTTTACAAAAACATAAAACTCGTAAATGGAAGGTACCAAGTACGATGGCCATGGAAAGTATATCCACCCCCATTACCAGACAACTACTCCTTAGCATTCAGCAGACTTAAAAGCCAAATACCACATATGCGCACCTCACCTGAATTTTTCCAAAAATACGACGCATACTTCCAAGAACTATTCAAAAATGATATAATAGAAATAGTTAACAACAAACATACATCGGAACCAGTCCATTACTTAGCACATCACGGACTAATAGACCCAACCAAACTTACACACCCAATTAGAATAGTTTTTGACGGATCAGCAAAAACTAAAAAAGCAAACCACTCAATGAATGATTGTATACACAAAGGATTAAAACTTCTCGCAGACCTTGTAAAACTATTTATAACCTTCAGACTAAACCCAATTGGTATAAGTGCAGACATTAGGAAAGCATTTTTACAATTAGAATTAAACCCATCAGACCGAGACGTCACAAGATTTCTATGGCTCAAAGACCCGAACAAACCATTAGCAAACCACAATCTTATAATAATCAGATTCAAAAGAGTACCATTTGGTGTCATAGCATCACCATTCTTACTTGCAGCAACATTACTATATCACTTTCAAAAGACTAACCCTCAATTTTATAATATACTAACAAATCACTTCTATGTAGACAACCTAATCACATCAGTTCCAACACATGAACAAGCACTCAAATTATACAACGCATCCAACAAAACTTTTAATGACATTTCCATGGAACTAGCACAATGGGCAACAAATGACTCAGAATTACGAACACATTTTACAGACAAAAACGCAATACAAAAACCACCCGTTAAAATACTAGGCATTCAATGGGACTACACAAAAGACATACTCTACTTAAAACCAAAAATGAAAATACCAGAACAACATACAAAAAGAACTTTCGTAAGTAATTTTTCAGCGATATTCGACCCATTAGGCTGGTTTGCACCATTATTGGTTCCAGCAAAAGCCTTTGTACGAACCTTATGGGACCACAAACAAGAATGGGACACACCATTACCAACCTCCTTAATACCAATAGCAGAAAACATTATAACAGACATAAGCAAATGTAACGACATATGTTTCCAAAGAAAATTTTTTCAAAAACCATTCATACCAGAACAAGCAGAAATTCACATATTCGTAGACGCCTCCGCAATAGCATATTCAGCAGTAGCATATTTAAGATACAAAACAGACAATATACACACATTAAGATTCCTGATAGGCAAATGCAGACTAACACCAGCAAAAACACACACAATACCAAAATTAGAATTAATAGCAGCATTACTTGGAGCACGACTCATTAAATTCCTTAGAGAAACATTACAAATATCACATAACAAACAATCCTTCTTATGGTCTGATAGTAAATGCGTACTCATCTGGCTCACACAAAGAAAAATCTTACCTCCCTTCACACAAAACAGAGTTAAAGAGATCATAACAATCCCAAACATACTATACCAATACGTACCAACCAAAGAAAACCCAGCAGACATAGGATCCAGAGGAGCAAACCTAACATCCTTAACACAATCGAAATGGTTCACAGGACCAGAATGGCTAACGCAAGAAAAAACAGAATGGCCACAAACAGACTTACACACACTAAAGATGAAACCTCAGAAATCCAGATAGAAGACCAACATGAACAAACTTTCTGTACTATAGCAGAATCCTTACACGACTACGCCCAACCATACACTAACGAAACAATATTAAACAACACATATAATGACCATACATATACACGCAAACACAGACAAACACAGTCTAGAACATACAAAATCCCACATTACGAACAAATATCGGAAACAACCAACAACAACAAGACAAATCCCGATATAGACCATGAGGAAATAGTTGACAATACATCACAAGCACAACATTCATACCCACACTTAGATCACGAAGAGATAATCACAAATTCTACATCACCAAACACGAATACATTCATCACATATATATATGGAAAAAACTTAACACCATTTAACCTAGACCTTCATAAATTCTCTTCACTACAAAAATTAATCAAGACCTTCCAAATTACGATAAAAGCGTTAAAACAATTTAGAGGAAAAATAGACAAACAATAAATCCTCTACAATACCATACCTTCACACAAATTACCAATTTTTTCAAATATTAACTATCTTCATAAATGCAGAACAAAAAAATATTGTAAACCCATTTTCCAACAATTACAACAAACAAACCCACCACCATACGCAATATTCAAAAAATTTCACATAAAATTAGACAAAAACAACATGCTCAGATTACATAACTACCTACCTCCACATACATTACATACACAAACTTATACACCATATCTATTACCCCCACAATCACACTTAACCAAATTAATAAGTATTATACATACACGAAAAGGTTACCATAGCGGAACCAGATATACAGTTGCAAAATTTAGAAAAAACTTCTTCACACCAAGCATAAACAAACTAGTCATATCAACGATTCAAAAAATTGCTATAAATGTAAAATTCATTCAAATAAACCCTATAAACAACCACCCTTTTCAACCATGCCAGACTTCAGACTTAATGAAAAGGCTCATTCGTTTACACACACTGGGGTCGATATATTCGGACCATTTTATACATATAATAAAATAATAACAAAACAACAATCACAACAGATTTCACCATCAACATCACCATCCAAAAGATGGATCCTCATATTCACCTGCCTCACTATACGAGCAGTATATTTAATACCTATCAAATCTTTACAAACAGAAGAAATTTGGTGTGCATTTCACTCATTTTTCGCAGACAGAGGAACACCCAAATTAATACTGTCTGACAATGCTGCACAATTCAGAGTCATCAACACAAACATAACAAACTTTTGGAACAACATAACAAATAACAACAAAATACAAAATTATTTATACGAAAATAACATACAATGGAAATTTATACCAGCTAAAGCCCCATGGTATGGCGGCACTTACAAACGCCTAATAGGCATTATCAAACAATCTTACTACAAGACAGTAGGACACCACCCCATATACATACACACATTTCACATCACTATCAAACAACTACAAATAATAATTAATGAAAGACCCTTATGCCCAGAATCAGAAACATCAACATACTCATACCTTACACCAGCCAACTTTCTTCACGCAAACTTTCAACACATAATACTACAATCAGACAAACCAAACGTCAACCATACATCAACAGAAAAATATTTACAACACATATGGAAAATAGACCAGACATACCTAAAAAACTTATGGATACAATGGAAACAAAACTACCTCACATATCTTAGGGACAAACAACCACAACCGATACCAAATAAATACCATACAAATGATGATTTACCAAACATCGGAGATTTAGTACACGTCATAGACGTCGCATCTACACCCAACAAACCACAACTTGCAGTAATTAATGAATTACATAAATCTCCAGACCAAATTATAAGAGCAGCCTCCATTATGTTTCCAAACGGAACACTCACCACCAGACCCTTAAATATTTAGCACCATTAGAGCTAAATTCCCCAGACGCCTTACAACATCCACACGCAAAAGTAGTGGCCCAAAAAACGTAACATCTATGAATTATCATAAATAATTCGTAGCTCAGACCGTCTTTAGGAGAATCTACTCTGGGTAAACTTACAAACGAAATAAATCAAGTTTGCAACCAGAGGACCCACTGTGGAACCAATATAAAGATTGGAGAAGCAGGTGACACGTAACAAACCAACAAATATAAACACTAGCCAACCATCTTTTATCCTCACAGAAGGAAAAACGATGCAGTTGACGTGTTTATTAACAAATAATAATTATATAAAAATAATACATTTTATTCTTTTCACAGAATCACAAATATATTTGAAAGAAAGAGACAAACCAGAAGAGAATAACATCGGAAGCATGACGCCAAACATGAATTGCCATACAAGAAACTAACTGTGATTATAGAACTTCAAACTGGAAACTAACTGTGATAATAGACCTTCAAACAACAGAAGAAGAAGGCAGATCTCAACATTTACCAATATATTAAATAGATTTAACAAATAAACGTTCCTTAGAGTCAAATTAAACATTCGATCAAAATATGTGATAACAAACGTTCCTAAACCTTATATATGTATTATTGTTATTTTTGTATATAAAATAAACGAGTTTATAATTTGTATATCTTGTTATTTATTTATTACAACATCAATAAACAATTCACAGACAACAAACATACTAACCATCACACAGCAAACCTACCAATACAATACAAAAAAAAAAAAAAAAAAAAAAAAACCAAGACAAATAATAGACAATTCCCCGATGACTTCTACACAGAGGGAAAATGGAATAGACTGATACACCAAACTCTCGATTTCGACGTTTTAAATGGCGCCCAAGATTTCACTGAAGTTTTCATTAATTTTCACTTTTACCTTTGAGTCGCTGAGACTCCCCCCCCCCCCGAGTATAGTGAACGATAATGTGACACAATATCGTTATCTCACTGACGTCATTGATCAACTCTATGACGTCAGTAGAACAGACCTATCTAACGTTACCAACTTACACAAACACAGACAACACAGACAAGTTCATTACAAGAAATAACGAACTATGTCATTCGGTTAATGGCGACGAATGGGAAACACCACGTTCTTTTATATTTGTCTCACTATAGCTACCTGATCCGCATTTAACCAAATTAATTACAAATTTCTAAGTAAAAATTAGAATTAGACATATTTGTAATAATATTTCGCAAGTAGATAAAACATTCGTCATACAGCAACAAAAAAGATTATTTCTATGCATCAATAAATCAAATTTTAAATTGATTTAACTGAAATTTTTGAACTTCTGAGTTTTATAAAACTACAACATTACGATTTAATTCGTAATTAAAAGCAATAATTGGTTGGGATACGATTCCCTCACTACCTCACGAACACAGAACATCACATTGACTAACACTGTATGTAACATACTATTACATTTATTCGTTTTACATGTGGCGACACTGATTGCCAATATATTATTCTTCTCGCCACTGCTCGACGGAGAATGTTCTATGTTCGTCAGTCGTTATACTAACGTCGTCAATAAACATTTTCAAGATGGAAGTCCGTACTTATCTTTTCTTTGCAAAGTGATCAGACCTCACCTCAATATGATAGCAGAGCTGCGGGTCAAGAAATAAGTTTGGTAATTGAAAGTTGATTGTGATAATCGTGTAAATTTATTAAAATTTAAAGTTTGTGTTTTACGCAAAGTGAAAGGCTTAGTGCCGAGTGATACTTCCACGCAAAGTGGTAGGCAAAAGTTGAAATTTGTGACAAAAAAGTTCGATTCAGTGATTAAAGTAACTATCCTGAAAAAGTTACATGTTTAATTAAAGTAAATCAACAAATTAAAAGAGTATAAAAGTGAAATTAATGAAACAACGGTAAAGTCTTGGGCACCTGTGAAAACGTCAAAGTCCAAAGTCTGGAGAAAACAGATCAGATACAAAGAGGATTTTATGGTTGGTAGACCAGTTGCACACCATCAAAAACGGTTGGCAATGTTTATGCTGTGTTCCAGAGAGTGAAACAGTCGAAAAAGATCGAAAAATCAGAAGTTGCAGAAGAAAAAGCGTGGAAGTTGGTGTCAATTGGGCAAGGTAGTAGTAGAAAAACATCGAAAAAATACGAAACAGGACAAGAAGATAAAGATAAGTAAAAAAAGTTTAAGTTAATTAATGAATAATTCTTGTGATTTTGCCCAAAATTAATCAGAAAAAGTAAAATTACAATAAATAAAGTAATATTTCAATATATTTCAGGTAAATTCTCAACCAAATCCTAAGTAAAGTTGAAACTTGAAAGGTGATATCAATAGCCTTCAAACTTTATCTTGTTGGTTGAGAATTGAAAGAAAGAGGAATATTTGTTGGATGAGATTCATGAGTCCAACAATAGAAAAACCTACATTTTGAACATTGAAATTAGTGACAGATTTTTTCCTGTTCAAAAACAATAGAAGATCGATCCAATTGGTGAAGACTGATAAATTATTTTTCTTTCAGCAATTATCTTTTTCATACTTGTGAAATAATTTTGCATTTGGTATTAATTTGAACTTTTACGTGTTAAATAGAATCATCAGTATTATGAGACAAGACTTGGGATTTTGTTCAATTTAATTTTGAACATTTTCAACTATAAAAACACAGTAATTCGATCGCTTAATAAGCAGTAAAAACGACGGAGAGATCACCCATCGTCGGCAGTAAATATTAGAATATTGACTAATTATTGAATATCATAATATAATATATTTAATTTGCATTCCCTAACGAGCGGTTGAGACCGTGTTGTGCATTATCGTGCGGGTTGAAACCATGTTACCTCCTAGAATTAAGGTTCTCGTGTTTTCTGAGGTAGGATCTAAACTCCCGAACACCCAAAATTTAATAATAAAATGTCAAGATTTGACACAAAAAAGGTATTTGACGGGAGGAATTATGATGCCTGGAGGACCACGATAGCAGGCCTTTCAGAGGTTAAAATTTAATAGTGATGGAAATATGAGAAGCTATTTAGACGTGTTCTCTAGATCAGCCCAAAAATAAGGGACTGAGGTAAAAACTTAGACAAACAGGAGGAGATAGAACAACTCCTAATATCACTGAACATGGACTCCGATATGACAAGGCTGGAGTTTAATACCTTAAGCCAGGATCAAAAACTATCAAAACACTCCATGCCATGTTGATCGAAAGATCAGATAGATTATATGACGAGAAGAAGTCTAGACACTTTTACAATAAATTTCGTAATTTTAATAAATTTAAATTCTTGACAAAGGTCTTAAGAGGTATTCCGAACGGAATTACATTTTGTGATGACAAATTCGGTCTGTGTGAGATATGTGTGAAAGCGAACTCTAGGAGATTGGGACACAGTGGAACCCGCACTAGACCGGAAAGAAAACTAGAACTCATTTCATCGGATACAATGGGCCCCTTCTCACCAGGCATATATGGTGAAGAGTACGTTTTAATATTCGTGGACCATGCCACAAAATATACTTTGTCTCCACTATTGAGAAAAAATCAATGGTTTTTGAGGAGTTTAAAAAATGTACATGAAATTAAAATCGAAGTTCCCGGATCACCCAATAGCTACGTTAAGATGCGACAATGCAAGGGAGTATCTGGATTCAAATATGAAAACATTTTGTGAGAAAAACGCGTGAACCTTGAGCCTGTTGTTCCGTAGTCCACCAGAGTTGAATGCGATGGCCAAAAGGCAGAATCAAACAATCATGGCGAGGACAAGGGCCATGTTGTTTGACTCCGATCTGGATTTCAGTTTCTGGTCTTTGGCTGTTCTGACGGCTGTTTATGTTATAAACAGAAGCCCAACTAGGGCCAATAGAGATCATAAGACCCCTTTTGAAATGTTTTACGGCATAAAGCTAGACCTATCTAATATGAGAGTTTTGGGTCTCTTGCTCATAGACATATCCCCATAGAGGTCCGTCAGCAACAGGCCACTAAAAATAAAAGAAAAAAGCAAACATTGAACACGTGAAACTAAACCAGAGATCCGATAAAGGAATATTTGTAGGGTATACCAATAGTGGGTACTGTATAAGGGACCCATTAATAGATAAATCACACGTTACATGTGACATAAGATTTGACGAAACGAAAAATATAAAACAAATAGATAATAAAAATAATAATAATGAAATAATACAGGATAATAATAATATAATAGAAACCCCTGTAATATTAAATTTATTTAAATCAAGATACAAAAATTACATTGAGGACCAATCCCTCAAATATGGGAGGATGTGAAAAACCAACCCTTTTAGGGAAGAATGGCAACAAGCCATTACTGACAAGCTGAAGTCACTATCTGATAAGGGCGTGTGGGAAGTCGTCCCAAGGGAGAGATATGTGAGGTTAGTAGATACAAAGTTCTCACTCACTATTCTCTAACTGAAACATATGCCCCAGTAATCCAATATTGGCTGATAAGATGGATATTATCCATCACAAACAAATATAATTTAAATATAACACAGTTCGATATAAAAACAGCTTTCCTCAATTCACAAATAAAATACCCTATATTTATATCAAACCCTAAAGGATGCCAACTAGGCAAAAACAATTGCCTAAGACTAATAAAGTCTATATATGGACTAAAAACGTCCTCCAAAAGTTGGTATGACTTGCTGAATTCAACAATAGTTCAAGCTGGATTCATCCAATCAAAAATAGATAGATGTTTATATATAAAACAAGATAATAGCAGTGCAATCGCATTTTTAATAGTCTATGTGGATGACATGTTGTTGGCTAGTACCACGACGAGTGGACACAAGACTTGATAAATACCTTCAATAACAATTTCACCTTAAAAATAGAATATAATCCAACTTTCTTTGTGGGTTTCGAGATAAGTCGGGATATTTCTAGGAAACAAATTATATTAACACAAAATAGATATATTGATAAAATTCTCCGGAAATTTGGAATGACGGAATGTAATCCATCTTCCACACCTATGGAGACGGGATTAAAATAAATAAGCCAAAAAATGGATTGGATGATACCGAATATAGGGCTATGATTGGGAATTTGCTATATGTGCAAGACTGACCCGCCCAGATATAGCCTTTGCCGTCAACTAATTTGTCACGTTTTCAGGCATCTTCCAATAGTGAAGTCAAAAATTATGTTCGTCGTATCATTAGGTACCTTAAAACCACAAGGGACTTCTCTCTGGTCTTCCACTCTGACCAAACACAGATTAAAGCTTTTGTCGATGCGTTGTATGCACCCAACGTAGACAATTCACCCATACATATAAATAACTTGGAGAAAGGGTGCTCCACAACTGGCTATATGATATTCGTTAACGGAGACTTGTTAAATTGGGCCGTTCACCGGCAAAACTCGGTTGCAACCTCGTCGACTGCAGGCGAACTAATTGCATTAAATGATGCACTAGACGACATATATGCGATCTGGAGACTTACTGAGAGTGTTTCTCTGTAACCGACCCAGTGCAAGTCTACAAGGACAATATATCTGCGTCTCGTATTGCATCTGGGGGAGGCCAGAAATGGTCCAGGTCTCTTGCAATCAAATGCTACGCAGTATTGGAAGCTTTCCAAAAGAAATTATTAAGTTTTAATGATATTAGGTCACCTGATCAAGTTGCTGACATACTTACTAAGGCACTTGATCGGAGAACTTTTCAAAATATCGTTATGAGAATCCTCTGAACAAGTCAACTTTTCGGCCAATAGTCTTAATTGACATAACCCTCAAAATTTTTTTTTGATATTTGGTTTTGGACTGCAGATGGGTGTTGGTCTTTTAGCGCCTATTGTAAACCGAGCAGTCCATATGTTGTTTCACACTTCACTCATAATATTCAATAGGTTCCCCGTCGCTGCTCTGCCTCTCTTATTGGCATCAGCATTCCCCAATATATAAAATTGATTCCCACAATAGAATATTCATACAAAATACCCAAACGATTAATTATAGGGACATATGTATATATATAGTATTATTTCTCTACAGCTGACAATGAGGAGATATTGATCTCTCCGACCTGCCATTTTTTATTTATATATTTTTTAATTTAAAATCACACAATACTTATAAGACGTGACAC
>WOFM01001756.1:0-22414 GCA_011428145.1 Ericerus pela | reverse complement strand
GGATATTTGTTAGAAAGTTGAAGGGAGTGGTAATATTCTTTTTAAAGTGCGCTTAGTAAGTCGTGGCTATAAAGATAAAAATGTATATGATTATTCTGAAATATATGCTCCAACTTTAGGTATTGCTGAAGTCAGAGCTATATTAGCAATCGCAAATAAATTAAAATGGGATGTTATACAAACTGATGTAGATGTAGCATTCCTTAATGGTGAATTTGAGAAAGATATTTACATGGAAATTCCTGATGGTGTTAATAAATCCGATGAGTTCAAACGCACACATGTATGTAAATTAAAGAAATCGTTGTATGGTCTATGTCCGACATGAGATTTATTGTCCATAAAGGTCAAGCTAACATTTATTATTGGGAAAGAAATTCTACCTTTGTGATAATTGTTGCGTATGTCGATGATATTCTTATTATCGGAAATAAATAAGATAAAATTTTAGAAACTCAACGTCGTTTAAATAAAGAATTTAAGCTAAAAATTATGGGTGAACCTAAAAAGTACTTAGGAATTGAAATTAATCGTAATAAAAATCAAAGAAAAATGTGTTTGTCACAAAAGCGTTTCATCGAGTCTATATTGTCTAAGTATGGCATGAATGACTGTAAGGAGTGCGATACTCCTATGGTCACTAATCAAGCGGATTGAAAAGCTAAGTATGAACCTAAAATTGAAACAACGTTGAACTTAAAACATCATATTCCGTATCGAGAAGTAGTTGGTGCTCTTCTCTATTTAACTATGTGTACTCGACCTGATATTTCTTTCTGTGTGAATATATTAACTCGTAAATGTAGTAATTATGACATTTACGATTGGATTAAAGTTGAATGTGTGTTGAAATATTAAAAAGAACTAAAGACCTTGGAATATACTTCGAAGGTAATAGTAATAATTTCATTAGTTACAGTGATGCTTCTTTAGGCATGACTGATCCAGATGGTTTGTCCACATCAGGCTATTTAATTCAAATATTTGGTGACTTAATAGCTTGGGGTACCAAACGACAAAAATGTGTTGCTAATTCATCTATGGAAGCCGAATAATTGCATTAAATCAAGCTAGTAAAGACGTAATATATTGTCAACTTTGTGTTCAAAAATATTAAAACAATAGGTTAGTCCTTTAATTTTTGAAGATAATCAAGCTACAGTTGAAGCTGTAAAATCTGGTCAGTCCAATGCATTAAGACACTTAGTGAAATTAAAATATAAGTATGTCTGTAAAGTATATTCTCAAAAATTAGTTGATATAAAATGGATTCCTACAAAGGAACAATTGGCTGATATATTTACAAAAGCTCTTCCTCGACCATTATTCGAAAGCTTCCGTAATGTAATTATGAATATTACAAATTTAATTATTCGATGTGTTCTCATTTAATAGCATTCCAAATGTCTAGTAATCGTATGTCGTTAAGACGTGGTGAATAAAGCTCAAAAATACGGTTAGTTCCACTCCGCTGAAAAAGTTCCTGTTAGTCAACATATAACTCAACTATTATAAATATCGATGTGTTCACTATTACTTAATAATGTTGTGATATGTACATATATATGTTGGTTGTGAATAAATTTAATGTCGTTTATTATTATTGCAACGACAAATTATTCCTTAGTGACAATTATTCAACCAAATAATTCAAGAAATATTCAGCTGTGTGCTAGGTACGTAATTATCTTCAATAGTTTTCTCTTAGTGACAACTTTCTCTACGTGAATACAAAGTTACTTCGCTAGCCTACGAAATTTCAATGATGGCAGAATATTAAAGAAGATGTCAACTACGATGAGTACCAGGAGGGAGTGTTAGAATTCCAGGTATATATGATGGTCCTATCTCGTCTCCACCTTGGTACACTCTACAGTTAATAATACGTACTATAATATTTCTGTGTGACCTCACGTAATCATGTAAATTCTTTATGTCAGAAACTCACGTTAAGATGAGTTCACTTCTATTCTGTATCTCGTATGGTGAACATACAAATATATTCTTCTTGTGATTAATTACTGTTTTATTGAATCATCCAATATAAACATTTAATGTTGGCATAGATCATAAAATAATAGTATATAGAGTCATGGATAAATAAGTTGTGAAGAAATAGGAATTATCAACTGGTCCAGCCAGATGAAAATGACGACGAAAGACTTTAACTGCACGATAACATTGAAAGAAGATCAGACACACATATTACGAACACATAAATAAAACAAATATTCACTTTCACAACTTTTATTTTCCACAAATGGTGAAGATGTTAATTCATCAACGTTTGATGAGCGACAAGAGGCACACAAAATATATATCACAGTTGGGTTTCAAACATAAAATCACAGATTACAAATAAGACTAAAAACAGTGTTACCACAACATGATATGTGAGAATAATAAGCTAACGTATAATATAATTTGCTATCATTCTCACACGCCTCCTCAAATTATAATTATACGAAATGTCAATATAAAACAAATTACTAAATTAACGACATAAAACTATAAATTGGTCATTACACAAAAATGACAAAAGTCAACAACAACAAAAATTACAACGTGAAAAAATATTAACATATATGGTAAACATACAAAAAGTTACAACAATTTTAACATCTCACAAAACATAAAATTTAGGCCTCGGGCAGCCCTTTGAAAACGTCACCCAACTGTCGCGAAGTTGGTACGTACGAATATTTAAAGTCTACATTTACATGATCACATACAAAATGGTACTTTACATCTACGTGCTTAGACCTGCGAGTATTCCATTTACCCGAAACAGGAGCGCCAAGCAACTCTGATTATCCTCATAAATTGTGGCCTTGTCTTTAACTTGAATGCAAAAATCAGTTAACAAATATTTAAACCAAATGATTCAGTAGTGGCGTCGCATTAGGCGATGAGCTCACTCTCAGTGCTAGACAACGCTACAGTTGGCTGCTTTTTGCTGGACCAGGACACCAGCGAGCCATAGACAAAGACACAATATCCAGAGATTGACCGTCTTGTAGCCACACAATTACCCCAATCGGCATCAGAATATGTTTCTATAATATTGTTATTATTATTGTTCGTTTGTAATGTTAGTTTCTTATCTTTGTGGTTACTAAATATTTAAGAACCCGTAGTAAATACCTAAAATGTTCATCAGTAGCATGACTGGAAAATTGGCTAAAATACGATATTGCAAAGCAAATATCAGGCCGTGACCCTAGCATTAGGTACATCAGACATCCCAAGAGCTGCTGGTAGTCGTTATTCAACACACTATCACACGCATTGAGATCCCTGTCCAATTGGAGTTTGGGGTCAATAGGTGTGTAGGTAGGTGCACAATTTTCAACACCGAAACGCTTCGCAACAGTCTTATGAGACCTCTCTGCTCAATTTCCAAATTGCTTTCGTCACGATGTGATTAATGTTTAATCCTAGGTATTTATTAATTTTTCCCAGGTCTTTACATTAAATCTTTTATTAATTTCCTTTTTAAAATATGTGACTAGTGTTTGACTATTAGAACTTATTATGACGTCATCGACGTATGTGAGTAGATATACTATAGAGTTATTATTTTTATTTGTGAAAATATACAAGCCGTCATCAGCCTTACTTTGCACAAAACCAAGAAAGACAAGGAATTCGTTGAACAATCTGTTCCATACCTTAGGCGACTGCTTCAGACCATAAATCAACCTATTTAATTTTAATACATTGTTGTGTTTATTTATCTGTGTTTTCTATACCTTCTGGTATCTCAAGATATACATCTTCCGATAGAATACCATTCAGAAAGGCACTACATATGTCTATCTGTTCAATATAAATTTTAATTTATTACTAACTGCCAACAGTGTCTAACAGTCGAAAGTTTCGCCACTGGCGCATAAACTTCATCAAAGTTATATCCTTTCTTCTGCTGACACCCTCTGGCAACAAGTCTGGCCTTATACAGGACTTTATTATTATTATCATATTTTTATTAAATAACCAGCGACATGTGATGGTGGGGGCGCCCTTTGGACATTTGGTCACCTGCCAAGTCTGATTGGAATCCAGAGCTTTAATTTTATCTGAAATAGCTTCTTTCCACATCATACTGTCAGGTGCAAACTATCGCCTCCTCAAACGTCAAAGGAATGCCATCCTCAGCAACATATATACAATTTGCAATGCCAATCACAATAGTCGCCTCCTGTGATAAACAATCTAAATTTAGATCCCGTCTACTTCTATATTTTCCAAGTTAGACTCTGTAATTTCATTAAAAATATTGTCATCTTTTGTGTACTTATTACTATTATTATTCCCTATTTTATTTTCAAAGAACTCAACATCCTGTGACAAACGTATTTCTTTTGTGTTTGTATCTAATAATCTATATCCACATGGTGAATACCCTACCATAACTAATTTCTCACTTTTGTTTTTAAATTTATTGGAATTATGTTTGAATGACAACATATATGCGTCGCATCCAAACGTCTTTAATTTTGTATAGTCGTATTTTTCATCAAACCACCTTTCAAAGGGAACAAAATCCTTATTTGTGGGACATCTATTACTATATAGGCAGAGCACAATATGGCTTCTGACCAATAGATCTTGTCAAGACAACTCTCGAATAACATTGTTCCTTGCCCTCTCGCAAAGTGTCCTGTTCATACTTTCAGCCTTCCCATTCTGCTGGGGACAGCCACAACTGTAGGTCAAAAATTATTCCTTTCTCAGTACAATATGACTGGAAGGTTGTATTTGTATATTCTGTGCCCACGATCACAGCGGAGTCTTTTAACATTATATCCAAATTTATTTGAAACCATTTCGTGATATTCCTTAAATTTTGTGAACGCTTCCGTTTTACTCGTCAGTAGGTACACACAACAAAAATTGGAATAATCATCTATAAATGTCATAAAATATTTCACTCCTTTATATGAAGGAGGATTTATTGGACCACAGAGATCAGTATGTACCAATTCCAGAGGCTTTTTAGTTTTTCGTTCATGCCTCAGGAAAGGTTTGCGTCTCTGTTTCTCCATAACACAGGGTTCACACAACAATCTGCGGTTGGAGTCAACATTCGGTATTAAACCTCTGTTTGACAACAACTTAACATCATTAACGTTCAAATGAGAAGGCGCCTATGCCACACAGTCAGTGGGCTCGATTCATCCTCTAACGTCAGATTGCACGATGACTTGACATTAAAAAAAATCAATCGTGTACAAATCTGAGTCCACGCTAACCCCAGTGGTTACAATTTTCCCACTACAGCGTGGATTGACCTCAACTGATTCCTCTCTGAACAGAGTCTCAAAACCCGACTGCTCATTCGTTTCACAGACAGCAGATTTTGTGGCAGCTCCTTAGCATACCTTACATTCTTTAATTCGATTATAATTCCATTCAACAATTTCAATTTCACCGTACCCACAGACGTGATGGAAGGCGAGACTCCCTTTTTTCGCAACACAAATATTATGAGGGTGAATTAACTCAATATACTCACTGAACAGGTTAATATCATTTATAATGTGAATTGTGCATCCACTATCGACAACAAATGTGGTTCGAGGGACTAAATTATCATCTTTATTCATATCAACATCATTAATTTTATTATTATTACTACTATTAATCGTGAAACTAAAGCCCATTTCAGAGCATCCGTCATTAATATTATTATTCTCATTACACATTTGTGCAGAATTCCTATTAGAATTACCATTGCGATCATCAGATCTACTAAAATTATTATTAATTATTGTGATTGTGATTGTAATTGTGATTTTCTTGATTATTATTACTCCTATTCTTAACAAAACAGTTACGAGCTATATGCCCAATTTTGTTGCAGAAATGACATTTGATCTTAGACTGACCATTATCATTACTACAATTACGACCATTATTACTAAAATTATATTCTGTGAACCTAAATTGTGATTATTATTATTAAAATTTCGACCTTCAACATCAGAAGACAAATTGTGAAAGTTATTATTATTATTGTGAAATCTTCCTTGACTAAACCACGATTATTGTTTCGATTTTGCGACTGGCCACGATTGAAACGATTATTAAATTACCAGAATTACGACCGACATTGTTATGGTTACCAAAGAACAGATTCTCTTCACCAGCACAGGTACTGATTGAAGGTTTTAGTGACACAGAATTCAGAGAATTACCTCTAACAGTCGATTTGCTATCCGAAGATAGTTCACGCTGGAAATTGTTCAGCCTCATGAACACTCCATCCCAGGTGAGGACATCTGAATCCTCCAGAACACCTTTATCGGACGAAATTTGGCTGGCAGCGATCTCCGCAACACCAGGATAAACTGCTTCACGGTTGTCAGATCTCCCAGTTCAGTCAAGCGACGACATCGAGCACAAAAATCAAGAAGATACTTCTGCAAATCAGCACCAAAAACATACCATTTAGCATACAACTCTCCTCGTAAGTCCATCAGCGTCTGGCATTTCCGTTGTCAATCAAAGTAGTCAGCACATGAACATCTCTTTTGCCATCGTGTACATTTGTATAATCTCCAGGTATTCGTCAGTCACATTATTTGCAATCAGGAACATCTCCTTCGCATTTTCCTTCGACCAAGTATCTCCCCTATTACGAACAGTCGGTAAAGAATCAGTTATTATATTACCCAAACATTCCTTTGCCAACAACAGCTCCATCCGGAACTTCCAGGTTCTGCCATTTCGCCCATTAAAACGGTTCAATATTATTCAGCTTTCTACTTCCATCTCAAAAACAGGTAACGACGATCGTTTTGCACCGCAACAGCATTTCAGCAACTATCAGATGCGCCGACCACGAATCAACTCGAACGAGATCACAGGAACAGCAAGAAGCGAACTATTAAAAGGACAAAAAATAAATTAGCAGACATGGATACTACTTGGGAGAAGTGATCAGGATTCGACAGCACAACATTGACGAATTATAACAATGGCGACCACATTGACATCCAGGTAACTGGGCCCATAACTGTGAAGAAATAGGAATTATCAACTGGTCCAGCTAGACGAAAATGACGATGAAAGACTTTAACTGCACAATAACATTGAAAGAAGAGCAGACACACATATTACAAACACATAAATAAAACAGAAATATTCACTTTCACGAACTTTTATTTCCACATAAAAATGGTGGAGATGTTAATTCATCAACGTTTGATGAGTGACAAGAGGCACACAAAATATATTATCACAGTTGGGTTTCAAACGTAAAATCACAGATTACAAATAAGACTAAAAACAGTGTTACCACAACATATGATATGTGAGAATAATAAGCTAACGTATAATATAATTTGCTATCATTCTCACATAAGTAATATTCTTCGTATATATTGGGGGTGTCCATAGCCGCTAGGAGTGCTACAATCAACAAAAAATAGAAGTGATGGTACATGTTATCGACAATAGGTCTGTTTGTTTATAATGGATTCTGTTAATAAGTTATTCACAGAATCTGTTGCAAGCTGTTAGATATTGTTGTGATACGATTCCTTCACTCCCTCACAAATACGATGTGCTCCAAGAAAACCAAGTAGTAGGTTGTAAATTTGATGTTGTTAGTAGAAAGCAATATCTAGCTGGTTATTCGAAAACTGGTTATGTAGTTTACGATCCTGAAACCAAGAAAACATATACTTCATGTAATGTTAAATTTGATGAGTCAAAACCTATAAGAATATAAGCAACAAAGACCAAGATTTAGATAATCAAAACCTATATTTTTCTAATGATCATTTAGGTAGCAATCCAAGTTTAAACTAAGATGACTCTGTAAAAAATTCCGTTATTCAAAATGAAAATTCTGTAACTAGTCAAAACTAAGTACCAAGACCAAGTAATAAGAAAGCTTCTTCCAACTAAGTTAATTTAAACCAAGACCAACCTTCTCAAGAGTCTTTTTAAGAGGAGATTATCGAAATTAATTATGACTGGGATTTATCCCAAAACCAAGAAAGTCAAGGTAAAATAAGTGCTTTACAAATTCCTGATCCATATAATAAATTGGATGAGTTTGAAATTTTGTCTCCAAACGCTCCAAAATCGTTTAAGGAATGCCTTAAATCCCATGAATGGCCCAAATGGAAGATAGCTGTTGACCAAGAAATTAAATCTATGAATTTTCAAAAAGTCTGGGAAATAGTTCCCAAGACTAGTGTGAAAAATCACCAAGTACTTCCGTGGAAGTGGATTTTTACAATTAAGCCTGATGGCTCCTTTAAAGCCAGAATTGTTATTGTAGGGTCTGTTGATAGGGAAAAGTATACTACTGAAGATACGTATTCACCCATAGCAACAGCTACGACAATTCGCTTGTTCTTTTCTATTTCCAAGAAGTTAAATCTATTGATCACACAACTCGATATTAAAATTGCATTTTTAAACAGCGAAATATAGGTTAAAATTTGCATCTATTCCTGCTGGGATTGATATCGATGGTAGTAAATATGTGTTAAAATTAAATAAGACTGGGTATGGTTTAAGCATAGCACAAAGATGTTGGTATGAGAAATTTACCAAGTTAACCCAGAAATATGGTTTCACACTGTTACTTAGACAAGGATGTTTGTTTATTAAAAGGTCAGGAAAGGATTTTGTTTTGTTTCTTACCTATGTAGACGACATTCTTATTATGGGCTCAGATGAGAACCAAGTTCAAACCACAATTAAACAACTTTAAGAAAATTTTGAAGTACACATCCTAGGTACTCCTAAATGTTACTTAGGTTTTCAAATAGAAACTGATTCAAATTCAGGTACTTTAAAATTACACCAAGAAGACTATATACAAAGTCTACTCCAAGAATTTAATTTTGAGCACCCTGGCGGAAGATCATTACCAATGAATACTTTTGGTAATTTCCCCAAGGTAGAACCAACACCTTTACCTTCTCATAATTCATATAGGATGGCAATTGGTTCACTATTATACTTAGCAAATAGCACTCAACCTGACATTTCATTTGCAGTCAATTATTTAGCTAGATTCCAAGAAAAACCAAGTGAGTTAGAAAGGGTACTAGTTAGTCATATATTTCGCTATCTGAAACAGACACCAAAACTAGGCCTAATCTACTCAAACCTAGACCAAGAAAATGAGATTCATGCGTATGTGGGTGCAGATTATGTTGTTGACAAATCATGTAAATCTACTACAGGCTAAGTGATACGTCAGTTTGGCAATACTATTGCATGGGGTAGTAGACGACAGCAAATTATTGCCGAATCTACTACAGAAGCAGAATTTATCGCAATTGCTGTTTCGTCTCATCATATTCTGTATTGTAGTCGACTAACTGAAGAAACATTTCCTCAGTTCCCAAGCAAAGCAATAGTTTTTGAAGACAATCAATCCACTTGTGTTCTACTAAATATCTTTTGGAATCATGGCAAGTTAAAACATATTGACTTACGCTATCTAAAAGTCAAGGAACTAATTTGAGATGGTCTCTTCAAAATTGTTGCAATATCGACCGATAATCAATTAGCCGATATTTTAACCAAGCCATTACCAAATAAAAAACACGAATTGTTGTGTCAACGAATTTTTAATAATTAAATTATTTTTCATTTTATAAGTGTGGACACCAAGTTGACAGTATACCAAGTGTGAGTAACCAAAATTTCCAAACCATTTATTTCTAAAAGACCAAAAACCAAGCAACCAAGTAACCAAGATACTGTCAAAAACCAACTTGTTAGATTTTTGTTATTTAAAATGAAATGAGATTGAAATTTCTGTTGCTCGAATAGAAATTTTAAACACAAAGCAAACCAAGAAATATAAGTCCACGTAATAAACCAAGTTGGAAATGATTCAAGATAGGCAACACAGTTAGTGGGCTTGAGTCATCCTCCAAGGTCAAATTGCACAATTGATTTTGAATTTTAAAAAAATCAATCGTGTACAAATTGGAGCTTATGCTAACACCAGTGGTCACAATTTTACCATTGGAGAGTTTGATGAACTCAACAGATTGCTCTCTAAACAGAGTGTCAAATCCAAACTTGCCCATCTGTTTCACTGACAGCAAATTCTGAGGAAGCTCTTGTGAATACTTTACATTTTTTAATTCAATAACAGTTCCTTCCGCAATTTTTATTTTACTGTTAACACTGATGTAACAGACAGCAAAACGCCTTTCTTGGCAACACATACTGTAAGGTTTAATTAGGTCAATATACTCACTAAATAAACTAATATCATTAACTACGTGAATTGTGCAGCCACTTTCAACAACAAAAGTGGTTCGAGGAACTGATTTTAATTCTAAATTATTATCAGTAACTAATACTGAATCATTAAATTTATTAATATTATCTATAACCGTGAAACAATAGCCCACTTCAGAGCAATTGTCATTAACATCATTGAATATTTGGGCTGAATTCCTATTATTATTATTATTTTGGTTATTTTGACCATTATATCGATAATTACTATCATTATTATTATTATTATTATTATTATTATTATTATTGTTGTTTCCATTTTTGGCATGATAATTACGAGCAATATGCCCTACTTTGTTGCAGTAATGACATTTTACATTCGAATGACTATAATTACGATTAAAATTTTGATTATTGCCATTACTATTATTATTATTATTATTATTATTATTATTATTATTATTATTATTATTATTATTATTAAATGTACCTAAATCGTGATTATTATTATTAGAATTTCAACGTTCATTATTAAACGACGAATTCGACTGACTATAATTATTATTTCATCTTCCTCGATTAAACCCACGATTATTGCTATGGCCACGAAAATGACCACAATTAAAATTATTATTATTATTATTATTATTATTATTATTAGAATTCAGTGTAAAAGAGATATGATTTCCAAAAAAGGCATTCTCTTCACCAGTAAGAGATACTAGTGAAGGTTTTTGAGACACAGAAATACGAGTATTACCTCTTACTGTCATTTTACTATCCAATGATAGCTCACTCTGGAAGTTGATCAGCTTCATGAACCCACTATCCCAGGTGATGACTTCTGCATCTTCCACAACTACTTTTACCTGACAAAACTCAGCGTGCAGCAATCGCAACAACACCAAAATGAACTGCTTCATAGTAGCCAAATCCCCGAGTTCAACCAATCGACGACATCGAGCATGAAAATCAAGCAAGTACTTCTGCAAATCAGCACCAAAAACATACCATTTAGCATACAATTCTCCACGCAAATCCATCAATGTCTGGTTGTTTCCATTGTCAATGAGGTTTGTAAGCGCCTGGAACATTTCCTTCACCGTGGTATATGTCTGGATAATCTCCAGATATTTGTCAGTAACATTATTAGCAATCAGGAACATCGCTTTAGCATTTTCCTTCGACCATGCATCTCCCCTATTTCTAACAGTTGGCAAACTATCAGTTAAATTACCCAAAGAGTCCTTTGCCAACAACAGCTCCATTTAAAACTTCCATGTTCTTCCATTACACCCATTGAATGGTTCAATACAATTCACCTCCTTGACATCCATTTCGATGAACAGGAGAGACGATCAGTTGCACCGCAAACAGCTATATTCAGCAACACACAGATACATCGACCAACGAAACAGGACCATCGAAATCACAGGAATGACGAGAGGTGAACATATTAAAGAATGAATAACAATCATAGCTGGCAAGTTTTGTGTAGCGTGTGTAGCGATTGCTACACATGAGAAATTCCCAAGTGGTTTTGCTACACATGGAAAAATGAAAAGTTGCCAGCCCTGATAACAATTTAACAAACATTGTAACTACTTGAATGGAAGCGAGCAGGATTTGACAGCACCACACTATTGAATTACAACAATAGCAGTCACGTTGACAACCAGGTAACTGAGCCCATAACCTGTGAGAAAATTAACGATTCAAAGTGAGGAATTCTACTAACACTGACGAATTAACTTGACATGAGTGACAATATTAAACGAAAATTAGAATTGTAAATCACAGCAAACACATAAATAAAAACTCAAATTTTAATTCACGAATGTATTACTCCATACAAAGATGGAGGAAATGTTGACAGCACAATGTTTCATGAGCGATAAGAATAAGATCATTGTGAGAAAGTGGCGATCACTAATATGAAAAATTTCACATTAATCGAATAAGAACAACAACCAGCGATGATATTAAACGAACACCATTGAAGAAACACTAAATTTGTAGTCAACACAATAAGTAAAAGATTCAGTTTTTAAGATCTCATTTTATTTTATGTTCACGTAACAACATTTGGAGATCAATTAACTGACAGTTAAAATACGAATATACAATCAGCTATAGTGGATGACATCACAAGCAGCGACCACATTACGGCTAAATATATCGACTATGAGCGAGGTCATGAGGAGCATATTCTCACAATCATCAAAATATATCACAGTTACATTACAAATATAAAATATCACAGAATGTGCACAACATTGAGTCAGTGTTACCACTACAAATATTATATGAGAATAACAGTTAAAGTATAATATAATCAGGGTTGGAAAATTTACACCAAATTAATTCTCTACAGTAATTAATGTAAATAATGTAAATAATGTAAATAAATGTAAATAAAGTAAATAAATGTAAATAAAGGTAAAAACTGATAGAAAATTGAATTGATGTGGAAAGAAATTTCAAAAAAGTAAGGTGACATGATTTATGATAATGAATGTTTGGCTTTTCAAGTACTATTGTGTCGTGACTCAATCTTGTTCAGAGTTGAAATTAACATTGCAAATTAAATTAAAATGGAGGGTAATCAGAGTAGACCAAAATCTACTCCAGGCAGGAAAACCAGCACAGCTTATGGAGCTACATAAGTTCTGTGGTTGAATGACTTCGATTCTGTATTCAAAGTTTTGAAAATCAAACTGATCTAAACTGAAGGCTGTTGGGTACCTAGCCCAGATCAAATGAAAAAAGTAAAAGGTATTAGCAAGATTCACGGTAATATCTCCACAGACATGAAAAACTCAGTCCAACTCAACCAGCTGAATTTTCTGAAATATACAAGGTTAGGAATATGAACTTTTTGTCTGAAAAAGTCAATGACCACTGTTCCATTTGCCGCTGTTCTACTTTACCGAACACATGCTTGATAAATTTTTCAAATTGTAGTGAAAAACCAAAATGCTCTTTAAATATAGGTTCTTTATAACGAAGTATTTATCATACTATTGTTTGTTTTTTGATAAAACAGAAGCTAAAACTAAAATAAAACATGAGACTCATACAGAAAAACCGTTAATATTGTGAAAACAAAAAATTATAGTAATTGGTATTTAAGCTACCAATGCGGAAGCTGTACTTGACTCATACTTCTAATTTGGAGCAATTTTAGATTTATGTTTATCGTAAGGAGCAAGTCTGTAAATTCTGATTTGACCAAAATTGAATGGAATTTGGAGTCTCTATCTTTGCTGGAAACAAAAAAAAAGAATATATTAGTAACTAAATAATGCGAAAAGGTAAAAAACAATAAATTGTCATACCAGTTCCTTTCCAAATGTTTACAAATAGCTACAGCTTTCTTAATTGAATAATATAAATCTTCCGGCAACTGAGGTGCTAGACTCATAGCATTCATAATACACAGAATCTTGTTTCCAGTGAGGAAACAAACCTGAGCAACACCATGGAGTTACATAGAATTACACCTGAACATATAATAAGTGGGTCAGGACTTTACCAACGTAATAAAAATAGCTATTACTGATGATAATTCTTCAACTTACCGATCTGTGATTTCAACTGTAAGGTAATGCTGATTTAGAAATATCTTTACTGAGCGAACATTCCAGTATGTATTTAATTCAGTGGTTTTGATTTTAACGAGAGATATTGACTATTAAAATTTAATAGTGTGGCGTCTAAGTCATCCGTAGCCTTCCCTTCACGTCACCATCAACTGTATTAATATTACGATAGGAAACGGCTCACGAACTCTAAGTTTGTAATAATGATAAGGTGAACCAGAGATACGCCGATTCCCCATCGGGAATAAATTCCCGAAATCTAACAAACATAAGAACACGTCGACAGATGACTATTTAACGATATGGTGACGTGTTATAATAAGATATCGATCATCGGTGAACTATCTCTAATCTCTTTGACTGTTCACGTTTTAGGCTAATAGGTGAACAGTCAGTCTCGTTTTAGACGTGATCGTTTTTAGTCCGTCGTGAATATGAAATATTATTCACGACAAATACAGCTCTTTATACGGCAGCAAGCCACCTATTTATTGTTTTCACCGATATTTTCGAATGTGAACGCCAGTAGTAGAAATTAAATAACTCGCGATACTATTCTTTCGAACTTAAGACGAATAATTGATCGAGATTTCATGGTTCACCGAACTTCGAGAACCATGAGGCGATGTGAAGAATAACCTGCACGACCTGATTGTAGTTACCATAACTGTAAGTAATCTTTTCAATTGTAATAAAGTATACACTGTGATAATGGGTCGGCCAACTTATTTAATTCCACATACATAAATTCGCCTGATATACTTCGTAGGCCTAGGGAGCTATCGCTGGTAGGCTGGTGGCCTAACTGTTTGAGCTGGTTTGTGGTTTCGACTCTACGATTGATCGAGACTTATTGATATACTTCGAATCGTGATATCATTCCCCATACTCGGGATGTACGTTCGTTTTCGGACGTCACATCTACGTTTTACTTGGCGACCGTGACAGGACTTGATCGACTTGTCTTTCGAGTTCTGTGGCCGAGCCTAATGCAAACGCCTTATCCACAACCTTCCGTCCTAACGTCAATTCCGTCCGTTATGAGGGTGTAATTTGAGAATTGTCCATTCTTAATCTAAAACCTTCACATGCGGATATGTACAACCTCATGTTATTCGAAGATCCGTATTGCTACTCGGTACTGTAGTTTACGCGGCTGTATATCAACGAATGTGAAGAGTGTACCTCCTTCTTTCGATCATGTTCTCGAACCACCCGTCCAAAATTATTTCCGTTTTTACCTTTCATTTTTTTTTTCGGGTTTCTTTTTTTTTACCATATCTTATCAATAAGAGTAGAAAGATCGTACGAGAAGAAACAAAAGTCCGCCATCTGAGTTTTGTTAAAACCCATCCGATCGGTTTGTTGCTCAGCATGATCGTTAGAGCGATCCTTTAAGCTGGATAGGTCTGATCAACCTGTTCATATCGGGATTGGCACTATCCAAATTTACCAAAAGTGTCTGGCGACCGTTGACTGGCCGTGTTTGCCGCGGCCATCTTTTATTTTTGTTGGGCATCTGATTCCCACGTGTACTAATTGGAGGAAGTCTTTCTCCGTTCTAAGACGCAAATGCAGCAAGTAAACTGCAGTGAAAGCCACATCGACTTCAGCGTTTAGCTCTATGCCTCACGAAGCGTGTCAACCTAAATTCGATAAAAATAATAAATTTAACGTAACTACTAAAACAACCTGGTGTTCGAGGATTAGGTCCCTCGTGTTTAATTCGATTATTAGTGTGATAAATAATGTCCCGTTCGAGGCGTAAGCTTCCTTAATAAATATATGTTCAAGACTGTTAGTCGTTACAGTCATTTGCTATGGCCCTAAGCCTACCGATCATGTTTTGATCTTAGCATTTTATCGGCAGTGTGCCGTAGAAAATAGTTATCGTAGTTAACCTAACTATTGTACGTCGCTTTTAGTGGCCCAGTATTTTATTGTTCGACAAACTGTCTTTTAACGACTCTTAACAGACTAAAATAACATCGTACGGGTGTGTATTGAAATAAAGTAAAAATATAGGCTAGATTAAAAAGCCACCCGTATTCCCGTAATCGTACTTACGACGTACCGACTTTAAAGTAAAGTAATTAAGTCTAAATCGATTTTTTTTTATCTGCCCTATGTTATGGGTCTTGGTCCAATTCATAACATACATTATAATTTAGGGATTCTAGAAATATTTTCGATACTATACTTCCGGAAGATTCCCCTAAAAGTATGACCTACCCATTAATTAATTAAGTCGATATGCTTGTTAGTAATAGCTGAGCCGTAAATCCCCCCTGTTCCAGGTATATCGACGAGCAGAGCCATAGACATCGATTGCTAGTCTGTTAGGATAAAACGTATCGATTTAGTTAGGGGAAATATTAGCCTTTTTTATTAAACTTAGGCCAGCAGATTTAGTCTGAGATGGACGGTATTGGGGATGACGATAACCCCAACCCCTTTGACACCCCCGACCACCTGAGAAGACGAAGTAGGGACGAGGTGACGAACACTCGAGAAATCGCGATGGGTGAGGACGAAATAAACGTTACAAAAGGATCCGCCAACATGGAGGAAGAAGAAACGTTGAAAAACCTATGGGCCTTCGATTCGAATAAGGTACCCGAACCACCCAAGGGAACCGACCCGGTTGAGTTTTATAAAAACCTTTATCTCCGACAATCCGAAAGTACTGCTCGATACCGGAGGAAATGTGTTGTACGAGATTCGATGCTCGAAAAAAGCAAAAAAAGAAGAAGAGCAGCTGAACTACATACGGTCAAAGTGGCTGAAAAGAACAGCGAATTCGAAGATCGAGTTAAGGCTCTCGAGAGAGAAATCTCAAAACGGAAATCTTTCGAGAACCCTTCAACATCGAAAATACGCGAAAGAATAGATGAGATCGAAATGGATCAGACGAAAAAGAAAGTTGACTTCGAAGATGCGCAGTTTTATAGCGATTCGTTGTACATACCTATCGAGGATGAAAAAACACCGTCCAAAGAAAACGAGGAAGTTACGATTCCACAGAGTCAAGTAGAAACCACTCGAAAGCCGGTAGCTAGTTCGACGTTAGTAAGTGCCATCAAGAGGAGAGAGCAAAGTCCGAGCTCCCGGGAGATCCTTGAGCAGATAAAATTGTTGAGTTTAGAAACGAAATCTCAAATCAGAGAGCAGTTCGACTATTTCGAAAGAAAAATTGATCGACTACCGATCTCAAGAGATCCGATTCCACAAACCACTCGGAGGGAGACATCAAACTTTCCAGTCGATTTCAGACCAGAGACGCCACCCCCGACGATTATGAGACACCTGAAAGACACAACGGTTCCCACATATTTGCCGAATCAAAGAGAACGAACACCGGTACGTAGACGCCGTGAAACTACGGGAAATCAAACATTCTCGAGAGTAGCGCCGTTGCAGAAAACATCGAGATTGTTCGACCCTTCGAGAATGCCGGCGTATACTGGACATAGAGATCATCGAACTCCAGAAGAATTCCTTAGGGAATTCGAGAGCTGTGTCGAAGATCTGGACCAGGATGACGAACAGTTGGGCAGAGTCTTCGGAAAGATGATGGACGTGAATAAGTTTCCTGGAGGAGCGGTTTATCGAGAAAACTGGGGCTATCAACAAGCTCGAGATCACTTCGTGACTGTCTATTGGAATAAATCGAGAAAGCAGGCCCAAGTACAAGCGATTCGAGATGGACAGTACGACTCGAGAAAATACGATTCAGTGGCCGACTATGCGATACACATATACACCCGATTACTCGAGTGTGGCGAAGACATCCAGACGATATACGGGATTCTGGTGAAGAAAATACCGATGCCGTATAGAGATCGAATACTCGAATCTGATGTCGCGAACCTGGTCGAATTCTCAACGAAACTCGAGTACTTACATAGCTTGTTCCACGAAGAGAATGCTGGAAGTGTAAGCAAGCAGGTAAAGCAACAACCGGTATTGAACATCGGTAACCAAAAGTACACAAACTCGTATACTTCCGATGAAACTTTCCAACACAACCAGGGAAACTGAAGAAGGCGCCTATGGTCGGTCGCATAGGACGCCCCATCGAAAAACTCGATAAAAACAGACCGACAACGGTAATGAAGAACGAGTTCGTAATACCAGAGTGGAAAACTTATCAGGTCCTCGGTGATGCGACCATCTTGAGCTGGTTGAGGAATAGCGGTTTATCGAGCGCCCAGAATCTCAGTATCGATAGGACAGCAGGCTTCGAGAAACTAAATCGGTTAGGCCCTCTCCTAGAAATTATACGAAGGGTTGCAAAAGAAAATACCCGTATAATTATTGGCTTTGGAGAAGAATTCATCCTCAATCCAGATGCAGACGAGGACACGATTATCTCAAAACTTCGATACCTCCTCGACGAGTTGCTCCGAAAACGTCGAGTTGAGAAGATAATCGTTACAACGATCTCACCGGACCCAGTAAGAATCGATAATCAGTTCTATAGGTCTCGACTTCGGAGATTCAACAGCCGGATTTGGAACCTTAAGTCCGATTTCAAGGACGTGTACATTCTCGACATCGAGAGGATCTTCACTCGAAGGTACGAAAACGAGAATAAGGATAAAGCAGTAATTCCCGGGGACGAAAGGTCAATGTATGCAGTCCCACGCCGTTATAACAAGGAAGAGACACACTTAATCGATGAAAATCTAGCATCTTTAATTGCAGATCACGTTGATCGAAAGGACAACGAAATAAGTCCTAACGTCAACCTGATTTCAGGATACGACGATCGCGACCAATGTGATGAAATCGAGCAATCACAAGAAGACGACCTTCAGCAGACAGACGAAGAAGATCCATATGGAACGTTCTGCTTCCACATCATGGACGACGTTGAATCAGACCCAGAAGAAGTCGATTCCGAGAACAATTTCGTCGATACAAGGCCGTGGTTTCCGCCCTTTATAATAAATAGTATTATGGGCAAGGCGAGAAACGTTTACAGAACGTACATCGATCAAGGTTCACCATACAGCTGGATAACTGAGAAATTCCTTCAGTTCTTGGAAAAACATAATCCAGATCTATATCTCATGCATGTGAACTGTCCGACACAGAAAGTCGGTTATGCTGTCGGAAAACCCGCTATACGAGTTTATGGATCGATAAACTTACGATTTATAATGGTCAATAAGCAAGGGGACGACATTGAAATGACAACGACGCTTCACATAAATAAAAGCCTCAACGCACCAATCATACTGGGTCGAGAATTCCTCTACGAACACGATGGAAGACCTAGTGTGAGGTATCGATTAGTCGATTTTGCAGATCCACGAGACAGATCGAAACGGATCGAGATACCGGGAGTCCAGTTTGGTGCCGTTGAACCTATTCTCAACATCGGACCAACGGACGAAACTCCATTCGAGATCGAAAACAAAATCGAGAAGATATTGAAGGAATTGGAGGTATCAAATAAAATAGCTCAAAGATTCGGTGACGTTTTGCGAGAAAACCACGAAGCCTTCGCTGAGAGGATCGGTAGATGCGCAGCGTACACTCACACCTTAAATATGTCCCCGGATACGAAGAAAATGGACGAGAAAGAGAGGATAATTCCAAAGGCTTGGATCCCGAAAGTAAAAGAATTATTCGACGACTGGGAGAAGCAAGAAATCATAAGCCCCGAATCGAGCGAATATTTCTCACCGATAACATATACGAAGAAGGAAAACGGTGATATTCGCCCTTGCCTCGATGCTCGGAAAATAAATCAGTATATGGGCACGAGAGGAGACACAGTCCCACCGATCGAGACGATAAAGCTAAGTTTATCCGAAATGCGAGTCTTCACGAAGCTCGATGCGAGATGGGGATTCCTACAAATTCCTCTAGCTCCGGAATCCGGAAAATACATCGCTTTCCGATTTCAAGGGAAACCATACGTGCTGAATCGAATAATCTTCGGCTTGAAAGACGCGATGCAGGCCTTCGTAGCGGCCATGAGAATTGTTCTGAGAGGTCTCGATCACTGTGTCACAGTATACGTCGATGATATTCTGATACATTCACGAACACACAGTGAACACCTGGAACATATACGTTTGGTTCTAGAGAGATTCGTGAAATATAATATGACACTCAAATTAGAAAAATGTTCGTGGTTTCGAGATACTGCTCGATACTTAGGTTTCGTCATCGATGCTGATGGAATACGACCTGATCCGAAACGAGCAGAAGCGATCCACAACTTTAGAGCTCCGACGACGAAAAAAGAAGTCCAATCATTCCTCGGAGTTGCTAATTATTATCGAGGGCACGTTCCGAGATATGGGGATATAATCGTTCCATTATGTAACCTGTTGAAAAACGAAACTACATTTGAGTGGACAAATGAACACCAGCAAGCATTCGAGAAAGTAAAGTCAGAAATGGTTAAATGCCTGCTTCAGTCGCATCCGAATTGGAACCTTCCGTTTTACGTAGTCACAGACGCCTCTGACTTCGCCATTTCAGGGATAGTTGTCCAGTTCATCGATGATAACGAGGATGAAAAACCGAGGGTGCTGTCGATGGTAAGCAGATTATTGAAAAAGTCCGAGAAAAACTATCCCACATTCGAAAAAGAAATGTTGGCGATAATATACACGATGAAAAAGAATTTGTATATGCTTACCGATCACGAAGTTCGAATACGAACTGACTGTCGATGCCTACAGTATCTCATAGGCTTGAAGGACGACGTCTCGCAAAGGGTAGCGCGGTGGAGAACATTTCTCACTAGCTTCTCGATAACTGCTACTGAACATATACCGGGTAGTAAAAATGTCGCAGCAGATGCCTTGAGCAGATACTGCTCCCCACTCGAAGCCGTAGTGTATCGAAACGCTGATTTCCCGATCGTATTAATGTTGATTGATGATAAAAACGCGATCACAATATCATCATTGATGAACAACATGTCGAACCTGCAAAAGAAAAGCAGAGAGATTACAGGTCAGCTTGAAAGACGATCACCGCGAGTTGAAAAAGAAAATAGTATCGTTTACTACGTCAATCGCGATGGGGATAAAAGAATATATGCCCCCGAGTCAACTCGCGAACTGCTGATTAAGTTCTACCATGAAGAGTTCACCCATCCTGGATCTCGAAAGACACTTGAATTAGTGCGACGATTCTTCGACTGGCCGGGATCGAAATACGAAATCGAACTGTTCTGTTCAGGCTGCGAAACATGTAAAAGATCGAAAAATATAAATACGACATTATCGGGCCCATTTCTATCGGTCTTCGCTAACAAACCTGGTCAACTGTTGTCCGTCGATCTGTACGGTCCATTACCATCAGGACGCGGGAATGTAAATCGAATCTTCGTAGTTATGGACGTTTTCTCCAAGTTTACGAAGCTATACACGATAAGTAAAGCTTCGGTTAATGTTTGCATCGATAGGATGAATCGTTTTATTGAAAAATATGGCAAACCTGAATCGATCCTATCCGATAACGGAAGTCAATTTACCACGAAAGACTGGATCGATCACTGGAAACAATTAAAAATCCAGCCTAGATTCACATCGCCATATACACCATCATCGAACCCAGTCGAGACACGAATGAAAATCATCGGCGATGTTCTTCGAATAAAATGCCCAACTAAACACAGCAACTGGTATCAACACATCGACGAAATAGAGCGTAGGCTAAATCATATCGAACACGCCACTACAGGAATACCACCAGCAACGTTGATGGAAAGAGTAAAATTCGATTACGAAGGGAGAGCGATACCATTAACTGATGAAGAATATAAGATGCTCCTCGAAAAAGCCACAGAAAATACAAAGAAAACACTCTTAAGGCGAAAAAAGAATAACGAGAGTAAAAATCTCACCGATTTCAAGGTTGGAGATATGATTTATACCAAAAATCACACACTTTCAGATAAAGCCATCGGAGTATCGTCAAAACTCAACCCAAAATTCGTTGGCCCTTGCGAAATAATCGAGGTGAAGGGAAACGGAAGTTATCGAGTCCGTACGCCCGATGGGAAAATCCTCCAACGAAATGTACATGAATTTAAACGATAAGATCCACCTACAACCAAAAAATAACATTAAAACCAAAATAAAAACATCCTCAAAATAAGTCCCATTAATCAATGACGTGAATTGATCAAAATAAATACAAGATAATACGATCACAAAAATAAGATAGTTCCACTTACGTCAACGTCACACCCTTCGTCGCAAAGTTCAACAACCATGACATCGCGTCATTGACCGATCAACTCACCGATGATCATCAATTCATCGATGACATCGTGGTCGGGGGGGGGGGGAGATAGTCAGTATGATCAACTATGCAACAACGCAGTTCATTCACACGAAAGTCGTTGGACGTATATTAATAGAAGACACCAACTTATTAAGATTTATTAAATAAAAGTTGAAAAGAGTTTTTTTTTTTTTATCATCGTTAACAAAACGCCACGAAAGCTCCTTATTATAATATAACGATGAAATGATAGGTTCGTAAACCTAAATGCATGCTTTGTAATTTAGTCGAAATGGCGGAAGAAAACGTACCAACCGCCCCCCCAG
>WOFM01001755.1:0-12747 GCA_011428145.1 Ericerus pela | reverse complement strand
TAATGAAAAAAAATCTCTAGTTATATTTCTAATTATATTCTACTATTTACAAATATATAACATAAATTAATTTTCAAATTTTATATAGAAAACCAAAATTTACAAATTTTTGAAAAAAAAAATTATAATTTGTACCATCACGCTAGTTTTACTCGCTGCTAGTTTACTAGCTTCTTTTAATGAAAAAAAAACTCTAGTTATATTTCTAATTATATTCTACTATTTACAAATATATAACATAAATTAATTTTCAAATTTTATATTGAAAACCAAAATTTACAAATTTTTGAAAAACAAAAATTTTAATTTTGTACCATCACGCTAGTTTACTCGCAGCTTGTTTACTCGCTGCTAGTTTACTAGCTTCTTTTAATGAAAATGAAAAAGCAGTTATAATTTTATTAATTTTCTACCATCACGCTAGTTTACTCGCTGCTATTTTACTAGCTTCTTCTAACGAAATCCAAAAATTCCAGTTATATTTCTATTAATATTCTACTATTTAAAGATATTTAACATAAATTAATTTTCAAATTTTATACTGAAAACCAAAATTTACAAATTTTTGAAAAACAAAATTTTAATTTTGTACCATCACGCTAGTTTACTCGCTGCTATTTTACTAGCTTCTTCTATTGAAATCCAAAAACTACAGTTATATTTCTATTAAAATTCTACTATTTAAAAGTATTTAACATAAATTAATTTTCAAATTTTATATTGAAAACAAAAATTTCGAAATTTTTGAAAAACAAAATTTTTATTTTGTACCATCACGCTAGTTTACTCGCTGCTAGTTAACTAGCTTCTTTTATTGAAAACGAAAAAGTCCAGTTATATTTTTATTAATTTTCCACCTTCACGCTAGTTTACTCGCTGCTTGTTTACTTGCTGCTAGTTTACTAGCTTCTTTTATTGAAAACGAAAAAGTCCAGTTATATTTTTATTAATTTTCCACCTTCACGCTAGTTTACTCGCTGCTTGTTTACTTGCTGCTAGTTTACTAGCTTCTTTTAATGAAAATTCTAAAGTACAGTTATAATTATTAATTTTCTACCATCATGCTAGTTTACTCGCTGCTAGTTTACTAGCTTCTTTTAATGAAAAAAAACTCTAGTTAAATATCTAATTATATACTATTTACAAATATTTAACATAAATTAATTTTCAAATTTTATACTGAAAACCAAAATTTACAAATTTTTGAAAAACAAAAATTTTAATTTTGTACCATCACACTAGTTTACTCGCTGCTTGTTTACTCGCTGCTAGTTTACTAGCTTCTTTTAATGAAAATGAAAAAGTACAGTTATAATTTTATTAATTTTCTATCATCATGCAAGTTTACTCGCTGCTATTTTACTAGCTTCTTCTATTGAAGTCCAAAAATTACAGTTATATTTCTATTAATATTCTACTATTTAAAGATATTTAACATAAATTAATTTTCAAATTTTATACTGAAAACCAAAATTTACAAATTTTTGAAAAACAAAATTTTAATTTTGTACCATCACGCTAGTTTACTCGCTGCTAGTTTACTAGCTTCTTTTAATGAAAAAAAAACTCTAGTTATATTTTATTAATATTCTACTATTTAAAGATATTTAACATAAATTAATTTTCAAATTTTATATTGAAAACCAAAATTTACAAATTTTTGAAAAACAAGAATTTTAATTTTGTACCATCACACTAGTTTACTCGCTGCTTGTTTACTCGCTGCTAGTTTACTAGCTTCATTTAATGAAAATTAAAGAGTACAGTTTAATTTTATTAATTTTCTACCATCATGCTAGTTTACTCGCTGCTAGTTTACTAGCTTCTTTTAATGAAAATGAAAAATTACAGTTTAATCTTATTAATTTTCTACCATCAAGCTAGTTTACTCGCTGCTATTTTACTAGCTTCTTCTATTGAAATCCAAAAACTACAGTTATATTTCTATTAATATTCTACTATTTAAAAGTATTTAACATAAATTAATTTTCAAATTTTATATTGAAAACAAAAATTTCGAAATTTTTGAAAAACAAAATTTTTATTTTGTACCATCACGCTAGTTTACTCGCTGCTAGTTAACTAGCTTCTTTTATTGAAAACGAAAAAGTCCAGTTATATTTTTATTAATTTTCCACCTTCACGCTAGTTTACTCGCTGCTTGTTTACTTGCTGCTAGTTTACTAGCTTCTTTTAATGAAAAAAAACTCTAGTTAAATTTCTAATTATATTCTACTATTTACAAATATTTAACATAAATTAATTTTTAAATTTTATACTGAAAACCAAAATTTACAAATTTTTGAAAAAAAAATTTTATTTTGGTACCATCACACTAATTTACTCGCTGCTTGTTTACTCGCTGCTAGTTTACTAGCTTCATTTAATGAAAATTAAAAAGTACAGTTTTAATTTTATTAATTTTCTACCATCATGCAAGTTTACTCGCTGCTAATTTACTAGCTTCTTCTATTGAAATCCAAAAATTACAGTTATATTTCTATTAATATTCTACTATTTAAAGATATTTAACATAAATTAATTTTCAAATTTTATATTGAAAACCAAAATTTACAAATTTTTGAAAAACAAAAATTTTTTTTGTACCATCACGCTAGTTTACTCGCTGCTAGTTTACTCGCTGCTAGTTAACTAGCTTCTTTTATTGAAAACGAAAAAGTCCAGTTATATTTTATTAATTACCACCTTCACGCTAGTTTACTCGCTGCTAGTTTACTAGCTTCTTTTATTGAAAAAAAACATCTAGTTATATTTCTTTAATATTCTACTATTTACAATATATAAAACAAATTAATTTTCAAATTTTATATTGAAAACCAAAATTTACAAATTTTTGAAAAACAAAAATTTAATTTTTACCATCACGCTAGTTTACTCGCTGCTTGTTTACTCCTGCTAGTTAACTAGCTTCTTTTATTGAAAACAAAAAGTCCAGTTATATTTTATTAATTTTCCACCTTCACGCTAGTTTACTCGCTGCTTGTTTACCGCTTCTTTTAATGAAAATGAAAAAGTACAGTTATAATTTTATTAATTTTCTACCATCATGCTAGTTTACTCACTGCTAGTTTACTAGCTTCTTTTAATGAAAAAAAACTCGTTATATTTCTATTAATATCTACTATTTACAAATATAAACATAAATTAATTTTCAAATTTTATATTGAAAACCAAAATTTACAAATTTTGAAAAACAAAAATTTTAATTTTGTACCATCACGCTAGTTTACTCGCTGCTTGTTTACTCGCTGCTAGTTTTACTAGCTCTTTTAATGAAAATGAAAAAGTACAGTTATAATTTATTAATTTTCTACCATCACACTAGTTTACTCGCTGCTATTTTACTAGCTTCATCTAACAAAATCCAAAATTCCAGTTATATTTCGATTAATATCTACTATTTAAAGATATTTAACATAAATTAATTTCAAATTTTATTGAAAACCAAAATTTACAAATTTTTGAAAAACAAAAATTTTAATTTTGTACCATCACGCTAGTTTACTCGCTGCTTGTTTACTCGCTGCTAGTTAACTAGCTTCTTTTATTGAAAACAAAAAGTCCAGTTATATTTTTATTAATTTTCCACCTTCATGCTAGTTTACTCGCTGCTAGTTTACTAGCTTCTTTAATGAAATTAAAAAGTACAGTTATAATTTTATTAATTTTCTACCATCATGCTAGTTTACTCGCTGCTAGTTTACTAGCTTCTTTTAATGAAAAAAAATCTCTAGTTATATTTCAATTATATTCTACTATTTACAAATATACAACATAAATTAATTTTCAAATTTTATATAGAAACCAAATTTACAAATTTTTGAAAAAAAAAATTATAATTTTGTACCATCACGCTAGTTTACTCGCTGCTAGTTTACTAGCTTCTTTTAATGAAAAAAAACTCTAGTTATATTTCTAATTATATTCTACTATTTACAAAATATAACATAAATTAATTTTCAAATTTTATATTGAAAAACCAAAATTTACAAATTTTTTGAAAACAAAAATTTTAATTTTGTACCATCACGCTAGTTTACTCGCAGCTTGTTTACTCGCTGCTATTTTACTAGCTTCTTTAATGAAAATGAAAAAGCACAGTTATAATTTTATTAATTTTCTACCATCACGCTAGTTTACTCGCTGCTATTTTACTAGCTTCTTAACGAAATCCAAAAATTCCAGTTATAATTTCTATAATATTCTACTATTTAAAGAGATTTAACATAAATTAATTTTCAAATTTTATACTGAACAACCAAAATTTACAAATTTTTGAAAAAACAAAAATTTTAATTTTGTACCATCACGCTAGTTTACTCGCTGCTATTCTACGACTCTTCTATTGAAATCCAAAAACTACAGTTATATTTCTATTAAAATTCTACTATTAAAAGTATTTAACATAAATTAATTTTTCAATTTTATATTGAAAACAAAAATTTCGAAATTTTTGAAAAACAAAAATTTTTATTTTGTACCATCACGCTAGTTTACTCGCTGCTAGTTAACTAGCTTCTTTTATTGAAAACGAAAAAGTCCAGTTATATTTTTATTAATTTTCCACCTTCACGCTAGTTTACTCGCTGCTTGTTTACTTGCTGCTAGTTTACTAGCTTCTTTATTGAAAACGAAAAAGTCCAGTTATATTTTATTAATTGTTTCCACCTTCACGCTAGTTTACTCGCTGCTGTGTTTACTTGCTGCTAGTTTTAGCTTCTTTTAATGAAAATTCTAAAGTACAGTTATAATTTATTAATTTTCTACCATCATGCTAGTTTACTCGCTGCTTGTTTACTAGCTTTTTAATGAAAAAAACTCTAGTTAAATATCTAATTATATTCTACTATTACAAATATTTAACATAAATTAATTTTCAAATTTATACTGAAAACCAAAATTTACAAATTTTTGAAAACAAAAATTTAATTTGTACCATCACACTAGTTTACTCGCTGCTTGTTTACTCGCTGCGTTTACTAGCTTCTTTTAATGAAAATGAAAAAGTACAGTTAGAATTTTATTAATTTTCTATCATCATGCAAGTTTACTCCTGCTATTTTACTAGCTTCTTCTATTGAAGTCCAAAAATTACAGTTATATTTCTATTAATATTCTACTATTTAAAGATATGTTAACATAAATTAATTTTCAAATTTTATACTGAAAACCAAATTTACAAATTTTTGAAAAACAAAATTTTAATTTTGTACCATCACGCTATTTACTCGCTGCTTGTTTACTCGCTGCTAGTTTACTAGCTTCATTTAATGAAAATTAAAAAGTACAGTTTTAATTTATTAATTTTCTACCATCATGCTAGTTTACTCGCTGCTAGTTTACTAGCTTCTTTTAATGAAAATGAAAAATTACAGTTATAATCTTATTAATTTTCTACCATCAAGCTAGTTTACTCGCTGCTATTTTAGCTTCTTCTATTGAAATCCAAAAACTACAGTTATATTTCTATTAATATTCTACTATTTAAAAGATTTAACATAAATTAATTTTCAATTTTATATTGAAAACAAAAATTTCGAAATTTTGAAAAACAAAAATTTTATTTTGTACCATCACGCTAGTTTACTCGCTGCTAGTTAACTAGCTTCTTTTATTGAAAACGAAAAAGTCCAGTTATATTTTTATTAATTTTCCACCTTCACGCTAGTTTACTCGCTGCTTGTTTACTTGCTGCTAGTTTACTAGCTTCTTTTAATGAAAAAAACTCTAGTTAAATTTCTAATTATATTCTACTATTTACAAATATTTAACATAAATTAATTTTTAAATTTTATACTGGAAACCAAAATTTACAAATTTTTGAAAAACAAAAATTTTATTTTGGTACCATCACACTAATTTACTCGCTGCTTGTTACTCGCTGCTAGTTTACTAGCTTCATTTAATGAAAATTAAAAAGTACAGTTTTAATTTTATTAATTTTCTACCATCATGCAAGTTTACTCGCTGCTAATTTACTAGCTTCTTCTATTGAAATCCAAAAATACAGTATATTTCTATTAATATTCTACTATTTAAAGATATTTAACATAATTAATTTTCAAATTTTATATTGAAAACCAAAATTTACAAATTTTTGAAACAAAATTTTAATTTTGTACCATCACGCTAGTTTACTCGCTGCTAGTTTACTCCCTGCTAGTTAACTAGCTTCTTTTATTGAAAACGAAAAAGTCCAGTTATATTTTTATTAATTTTCCACCTTCACGCTAGTTTACTCGCTGCTAGTTTACTAGCTTCTTTATGAAAAAAAAAACATCTAGTTATATTTCTTCAATATTCTACTATTTACAAATATATAACAAATTAATTTTCAAATTTTATATTGAAAACCAAAATTTACAAATTTTTGAAAAACAAAAATTTTAATTTTGTACCATCACGCTAGTTTACCTCGCTGCTTTTTTACTCGCTGCTAGTTAACTAGCTTCTTTAATGAAAAAAAACTCTAGTTATTTCTAATTATATTCTACTATTTACAAATATATAACATAAATTAATTTTCAAATTTTATTTTGAAAACCAGAATTTAAAAATTTTTGAAAAACTAAAATTTTAATTTTCCACCATCACGCTAGTTTACTCGCAGCTTGTTTACTCGCTGCTAGTTTACTAGCTTCTTTTAATGAAAATGAAAAGCACAGTTATAAATTTTATTAATTTTCTACCATCACGCTAGTTTACTCGCTGCTATTTTACTAGCTTCTTCTAACGAAATCCAAAATTCCAGTTATATTTCTATTAATATTCTACTATTTAAAGATATTTAACATAAATTAATTTTTCAAATTTTTACTGAAAACCAAAATTTACAAATTTTTGAAAAACAAAAATTTTAATTTTGTACCATCACGCTAGTTTACTCGCTGCTATTTTACTAGCTTCTTCTATTGAAATCCAAAAACTACAGTTATATTTCTATTAAAATTCTACTATTTAAAGTATTTAACATAAATTAATTTTCAAATTTTATATTGAAAACAAAAATTTCGAAATTTTTGAAAACAAAAATTTTTATTTTGTACCATCACGCTAGTTTACTCGCTGCTAGTTAACTAGCTTCTTTATTGAAAACGAAAAAGTCCAGTTATATTTTATTAATTTTCCACCTTCACGCTAGTTTACTCGCTGCTTGTTTACTTGCTGCTAGTTTACTAGCTTCTTTTATTGAAAACGAAAAAGTCCAGTTATATTTTTATTAATTTTCCACCTTCACGCTAGTTTACTCGCTGCTTGTTTACTTGCTGCTAGTTTACTAGCTTCTTTAATGAAATTCTAAAGTACAGTTATAATTTATTAATTTCCACCATCACGCTAGTTTACTCGCTGCTTGTTTACTAGCTTCTTTTAATGAAAAAAAACTCTAGTTAAATATCTAATTATATTCTACTATTTACAAATATTTAACATAAATTATTTTCAAATTTATACTGAAAACCAAATTTAAAAATTTTTGAAAAACTAAAATTTTAATTTTCCACCATCACACTAGTTTACTCGCTGCTTGTTTACTCGCTGCTAGTTTACTAGCTTCTTTTAATGAAAATGAAAAAGTACATTATAATTTTATTAATTTTCTATCATCATGCAAGTTTACTCGCTGCTATTTTACTAGCTTCTTCTATTGAAGTCCAAAAATTACAGTTATATTTCTATTAATATTCTACTATTTAAAGATATTTAACATAAATTAATTTTCAAATTTTATACTGAAAACCAAAATTTACAAATTTTTGAAAAACAAAAATTTTAATTTTGTACCATCACGCTATTTTACTCGCTGCTTGTTTACTCGCGCTAGTTTACTAGCTTCATTTAATGAAAATTAAAAAGTACAGTTTTAATTTTATTAATTTTCTACCATCATGCTAGTTTACTCGCTGCTAGTTTACTAGCTTCTTTTAATGAAAATGAAAATTACAGTTATAATCTTATTAATTTTCTACCATCAAGCTAGTTTACTCGCTGCTATTTTACTAGCTTCTTCTATTGAAATCCAAAAACTACAGTTATATTTCTATTAATATTTCTACTATTAAAAGTATTTAACATAAATTAATTTCAAATTTTATATGAAAACAAAAATTTCGAAATTTTTGAAAAACAAAAATTTTTATTTTGTACCATCACGCTAGTTTACTCGCTGCTAGTTAACTAGCTTCTTTTTTGAAAACGAAAAAGTCCAGTTATATTTTTATTAATTTTCCACCTTCACGCTAGTTTACTCGCTGCTTGTTTACTTGCTGCTAGTTTACTACTGCTTTAATGAAAAAAAACTCTAGTTAAATTTCTAATTATATCTACATTTACAAATATTTAACATAAATTAATTTTTAATTTTACTGGAAACCAAATTTACAAATTTTTGAAAAACAAAAATTTTATTTTGGTACCATCACACTAATTTACTCGCTGCTTGTTTACTCGCTGCTAGTTTACTAGCTTCATTTAATGAAAATTAAAAAGTACAGTTTTAATTTTATAATTTTCTACCATCATGCAAGTTTACTCGCTGCTAATTTACTAGCTCTTCTATTGAAATCCAAAAATTCGTATATTTCTATTAATATTCTACTATTTAAAGATATTTAACATAAAATTAATTTTCAAATTTTTATATGAAAACCAAAATTTACAAATTTTGAAAACAAAAATTTTAATTTTTGTACCATCACGCTAGTTTACTCGCTGCTAGTTTATCCTGCTAGTTAACTAGCTTCTTTTATTGAAAACGAAAAAGTCCAGTTATATTTTTTATTAATTTCCCACCTCACGCTAGTTACTCGCGCTAGTTTACTACTTCTTTATTGAAAAAAACATCTAGTTATATTTCTTTCAATATTCTACTATTTACAATATATAACAAATTTTCAAATTTTATATTGAAACCAAAATTTACAAATTTTGAAAACAAAATTTTAATTTTGTACCATCACGCTAGTTTACTCGCTGCTTGTTACTCGCTGCTAGTTAACTAGCTTCTTTTATTGAAAACAAAAAAGTCCAGTTATATTTTATTAATTTTCCACCTTCACGCTAGTTTACTCGCTGCTTGTTTACTCGCTTCTTTAATGAAAATGAAAAAGTACAGTTATAATTTTATTAATTTTCTACCATCATGCTAGTTTACTCACTGCTAGTTTACTAGCTTCTTTTAATGAAAAAAAAACTCGTTATATTCTATTAATATTCTACTATTTACAAATATATAACATAAATTATTTTCAAATTTTATATTGAAAACCAAATTTACAAATTTTTGAAAAACAAAATTTAATTTTGTACCATCACGCTAGTTTACTCGCTGCTTGTTTACTCGCTGCTAGTTTTACTAGCTTCTTTAATGAAAATGAAAAAGTACAGTTATAATTTTATTAATTTTTACCATCACACTAGTTACTCGCTGCTATTTTACTAGCTTCACTAACAAAATCCAAAATTCCAGTTATATTCGATTAATATTCTACTATTTAAAGATATTTAACATAAATTAATTTTCAAATTTTATATTGAAAACCAAAATTTACAAATTTTTGAAAAACAAAAATTTTAATTTTGTACCATCACGCTAGTTTACTCGCTGCTTGTTTACTCGCTGCTAGTTAACTAGCTTCTTTTATTGAAAACGAAAAAGTCCAGTTATATTTTTATTAATTTTCCACGTTCATGCTAGTTTACTCGCTGCTAGTTTACTAGCTTCTTTTAATGAAAATTAAAAAGTACAGTTATAATTTTATTAATTTTCTACCATCATGCTAGTTTACTCGCTGCTAGTTTACTAGCTTCTTTTAATGAAAAAAAATCTCTAGTTATATTTCTAATATATTCTACTATTTACAAATATATAACATAAATTAATTTTCAAATTTTATATAGAAAACCAAAATTTACAAATTTTTGAAAAAAAAATTATAATTTTGTACCATCACGCTAGTTTACTCGCTGCTAGTTTACTAGCTTCTTTTAATGAAAAAAAATCTAGTTATATTTCTAATTATATTCTACTATTTACAAATATATAACATAAATTAATTTTCAAATTTTATATTGAAAACCAAAATTTACAAATTTTTGAAAAACAAAATTTTAATTTTGTACCATCACGCTAGTTTACTCGCAGCTTGTTTACTCGCTGCTAGTTTACTAGCTTCTTTTAATGAAAATGAAAAAGCACAGTTATAATTTTATTAATTTTCTACCATCACGCTAGTTTACTCGCTGCTATTTTACTAGCTTCTTCTAACGAAATCCAAAAATTCCAGTTATATTTCTATTAATATTCTACTATTTAAAGATATTTAACATAAATTAATTTTCAAATTTTATACTGAAAACCAAAATTTACAAATTTTTGAAAAACAAAAATTTTAATTTTGTACCATCACGCTAGTTTACTCGCTGCTATTTTACTAGCTTCTTCTATTGAAATCCAAAAACTACAGTTATATTTCTATTAAAATTCTACTATTTAAAAGTATTTAACATAAATTAATTTTCAAATTTTATATTGAAAACAAAAATTTCGAAATTTTTGAAAAACAAAAATTTTTATTTTGTACCATCACGCTAGTTTACTCGCTGCTAGTTAACTAGCTTCTTTTATTGAAAACGAAAAAGTCCAGTTATATTTTTATTAATTTTCCACCTTCACGCTAGTTTACTCGCTGCTTGTTTACTTGCTGCTAGTTTACTAGCTTCTTTTATTGAAAACGAAAAAGTCCAGTTATATTTTTATTAATTTTCCACCTTCACGCTAGTTTACTCGCTGCTTGTTTACTTGCTGCTAGTTTACTAGCTTCTTTTAATGAAAATTCTAAAGTACAGTTATAATTTTATTAATTTTCTACCATCATGCTAGTTTACTCGCTGCTAGTTTACTAGCTTCTTTTAATGAAAAAAAACTCTAGTTAAATATCTAATTATATTCTACTATTTACAAATATTTAACATAAATTAATTTTCAAATTTTATACTGAAAACCAAAATTTACAAATTTTTGAAAAACAAAAATTTTAATTTTGTACCATCACACTAGTTTACTCGCTGCTTGTTTACTCGCTGCTAGTTTACTAGCTTCTTTTAATGAAAATGAAAAAGTACAGTTATAATTTTATTAATTTTCATCATCATGCAAGTTTACTCGCTGCTATTTTACTAGCTTCTTCTATTGAAGTCCAAAAATTACAGTTATATTTCTATTAATATTCTACTATTTAAAGATATTTAACATAAATTAATTTTCAAATTTTATACTGAAAACCAAAATTTACAAATTTTGAAAAACAAAAATTTTAATTTTGTACCATCACGCTAGTTTACTCGCTGCTAGTTTACTAGCTTCTTTTAATGAAAAAAAAACTCTAGTTATATTTCTATTAATATTCTACTATTTAAAGATATTTAACATAAATTAATTTTCAAATTTTATACTGAAAACCAAAATTTACAAATTTTTGAAAAACAAAAATTTTAATTTTGTACCATCACACTAGTTTACTCGCTGCTTGTTTACTCGCTGCTAGTTTACTAGCTTCATTTAATGAAAATTAAAAAGTACAGTTTTAATTTTTAATTTTCCACCATCATGCTAGTTTACTCGCTGCTAGTTTACTAGCTTCTTTTAATGAAAATGAAAAATTACAGTTATAATCTTATTAATTTTCTACCATCAAGCTAGTTTACTCGCTGCTATTTTACTAGCTTCTTCTATTGAAATCCAAAACTACAGTTATCTTTCTATTAATATTCTACTATTTAAAAGTATTTAACATTATTTGATTTTCAAATTTTATTTTGAAAACCAGAATTTAAAAATTTTTGAAAAACTAAAATTTTATTTTGTACCATCACGCTAGTTTACTCGCTGCTAGTTAACTAGCTTCTTTTATTGAAAACGAAAAAGTCCAGTTATATTTTTATTAATTTTCCACCTTCACGCTAGTTTACTCGCTGCTTGTTTACTTGCTGCTAGTTTACTAGCTTCTTTTAATGAAAAAAAACTCTAGTTAAATTTCTAATTATATTCTACTATTTACAAATATTTAACATAAATTAATTTTTAAATTTTATACTGAAAACCAAAATTTACAAATTTTTGAAAAACAAAAATTTTATTTGGTACCATCACACTAATTTACTCGCTGCTTGTTTACTCGCTGCTAGTTTACTAGCTTCATTTAATGAAAATTAAAAAGTACAGTTTTAATTTTATTAATTTTCTACCATCATGCAAGTTTACTCGCTGCTAATTTACTAGCTTCTTCTATTGAAATCCAAAAATTACAGTTATATTTCTATTAATATTCTACTATTTAAAGATATTTAACATAAATTAATTTTCAAATTTTATATTGAAAACCAAAATTTACAAATTTTTGAAAAACAAAAATTTTAATTTTGTACCATCACGCTAGTTTACTCGCTGCTAGTTTACTCGCTGCTAGTTAACTAGCTTCTTTTATTGAAAACGAAAAAGTCCAGTTATATTTATTAATTTTCCACCTTCACGCTAGTTTACTCGCTGCTAGTTTACTAGCTTCTTTTATTGAAAAAAAAACATCTAGTTATATTCTTTCAATATTCTACTATTTACAAATATATAACAAATTAATTTTCAAATTTTATATTGAAAACCAAAATTTACAAATTTTTGAAAAACAAAAATTTTAATTTTGTACCATCACGCTAGTTTACTCGCTGCTTGTT
>WOFM01001754.1:0-16600 GCA_011428145.1 Ericerus pela | reverse complement strand
GTGGGTCACAAACTTTGCCACTCACAGCCCAAAACACCACCTTCTTTAGATACATGGAACACACATGTACCCTCCAAAGGCAGTTAGTCGACTGTACTTCCGTCCGCAAACGCAACGTCCTTCCATACAGCCAACTCACAACCAAAGATCGTGTGGATCGAGTACTTAAAAAGACTTTCCTTCTAGTATATATTTAAATTCACCAAAAACAATATTCAATATCCTTCACACTACTCCATTTATATGAGCTGTAATGGTATTTGAGTACTCGATCCGTACCATTACATAAATATAAAAATAAATAAATAAATAAATAAATAAATATATTCTCCGTTTCGCCGTTTTGCCTTTTATAAATTTTCTCGGGGAGACTGAATTACGCATCACCATTTTTTCTCCGTCATAAAAGAGCAACCAATTAAATCAGATAAAACGGAACCAATAATTTCGATAACGACGGTCCCCTAACTATCGATATTTAATTTTATTTATACTCGAGTTTTTTTAAAGAAAATCACATATATCGCTTCCTATTAAGGCACATAAAAAATATTATTATTTCGCCCCTTTAAAAAAAATATTATTAAATTATTCATATATATATATATTTAATTATGCACGAATATTTGTAAGATTATTCTCCGTTCACTCCATTATTATTTATATTATCCTTTTTCACCAGTCTTTTTACTTATTCCTTTTTCTTTATTCCTTTTTAAAATTTCCTCTTATATAATTATACATATCGATATCGAAGCGGAAGTCATGATCGAAACTATTTGCTCAAATAATAATTAATAAAACTGAACCAAACCTTAAAAACATCATTGTCTATCATGACAAAATTCCAAAGGAAGTAAGAAAAACTATTTACCTGACTCACCAATCTGCCGATACTACCTAAATTCAATCCAAAATCTTCTAAAACTGACAACAAAATATTTGGCCAAACAAGAAAATACGAAAAAGAATACGAAACAATTAATAAAATACACGAAATAATTATGAATGAACAGAAAAGGCGAGAACAAAAATTTGAAATAAAAGAGAAAAAGTTCGAAAATTTTTGCACTAAAGTTCATTAACACTAATAAAATATGCACTAAAGCTGGCTGAACAAAATACGATGTTTGCCAAACCAAGAACTGACAGTGAATGACTAAATGCGTTATAATATGAGCCTTGAAGTGAGCAATCTCAAATATAGCAATATATGTGTCATCAATTACCTCCAAATAATAGATCACCAATAAAAATCATTGAGAAAATAGTTCGATCACAATCCTAGCTTCTGATTGGCCATCTCCATTTCTTTTGTTTAATTTTTACTCCGTTTCCCATAATTACTCATACGCCATTTACTATATATATGTATATTTATTCATCAAGGGGCAATAAAAATTCTCACATTATTACATTCATGCATTTTGCCTATATCCAACAATGAATGGAACTAACTTATTCATTGACACGCAATATACGTTTCTCCAGATAAACTCCTATATATTTATTTGTGTGTGTGTGTGTATACGTATAATTCCCCATTCTCCTATCTATATAATTCACCTTGTCACCGTCTACTATTACGTTTCTGTCTTCTCCATTGACTGCTTCACCAATACTAACACACAACTAAAATAAAATACACATATGTTTCACCGTCCACCGTCTATTCGTTTTGCACCACTACAATAATAGGTTTCTCCGTCTTTTATAATTGTGTGTGCGTGTATACTGACGACCACCAGTATCACGCCGCACAATTATATATATGTTTTTTTTGTTCTCCTCTTTCAACCTTCCTTCTTCTCCGTTTGGCTATTTTTAATAGAGTGAGACAACAATAATCGCCATTTTAGCAGAAGGGTTTTTACACCAGTTTACCGCCAATTCTCCGCTCACCTCTTCTAATAAATACATATACGTCATCTCACCCTTTAACCATTGTTATACACCTGTTTTTTTATTCTCCAAATTAAAAAGATCGCCATTACATCTTCATTTTCCCTGTTTCAAACAAAGACTGACGACTTAAATAAATAAAATGACTAGACTTTACGCCATCTCCGTTAATCTCCATTCACCTAGAAATTTCTCCATTTAAATCTCAAATAAAAAGATCGAGCAATACAGTGTACACTTTTTGATTTACGCCTGTTATTTCGTCACCTGTCATTTAATGAAAATTTACGCCACATATCACTAATTAAAAATTACGCAGCACACAATTAAAAATTACGCATCACACAATCAAAATTTCACGCCACACAATAAAATTACACACCACACCATAGAAATATTACGCGCCTCATACCTTGCTGTCGACAGCCTTTTATCACAAAGCCTAATAATATCAGTTGTATCATGTGTAGTAATAAATCAAAAGTGTCTAAAGATCGTCCACTGGATTGTAGGGCTTTTTATAATATTTTATGAGGAGTTGTGTAGGATAAATATGACGTGACCTCATGTTCACAGTGGCTTGTGGGAAACTAGGTTTTCATGTCCCTCCCTTTTTAAATTCGAGGTACCTTGACTCTAAAGATCGATGATCTTGGGCTGTCTTGCTTTCCAATAGGCATTTCAAATATTTTAGATCTTTTCTAATTCTTTTTAACATAATATAGTGACTACCTTTGGGGCGTCACAGTGGCTATCAGACATAGTTGATAGTCTGCCACCTCAGTATTATAAATTAAGTGTGTTTTTTGAAAAATATGTTGGTCTTGTATCAGTAGGATTTAGCCTAAACTGGAACCTAAGTTCTGTATTATTTTTCCATAAAGAACATGGCTAATGTGCACGAGTATTATAATGTAGCATTGGTTGAATTCAAATACCAGCCAGCTCTCACATTGATTAGGCATATATCCAAACTACTACGTGCAACCTATGTCATCTAGAAAAAAGTATAGGATAATTTCAAAGGTGTAAAATAATGGAAGCCGACTGATTATAGTTTCCCTGGTCATTCTCACCACTTTTAATAAAAATCATAATATTATTGTCTGCTTAAAACACCGTAAGTTTCATTTTCGCACATCAATAGGCGAATCCAATTTGGCGATAATTGCTCACTTCAAGTTCTTGTTCTTGACAAGTCCTGTCAAGAGTTAATTATCATGTCAATTCAACCCCCGGAATTCAGAACACCTGTTGAATTTCCAAAAATCCACAAAAATTCGTAGTTATTCAACTATTATCAATAATAATAATAACAAAATAAAAAAAAACAGAAACAACAACCAAAATATTAAGTTTTTTTTTTAACTTCTGGAACACCCATCAAAAATGAATGGATTCACCAATGACGTTAGTTTTGTGAAGTTACAAACCTTACAAAATTGATATCTATACCGAGAACAAATTAAGTGGATTTTTTTTGTAAGGATGACGTGATAAAAAATAAGTTCATATTTTTAAAAGGGAAATTTGCTTACAAACTATTTGGAATAAACTATACTCCACAAAACAACGTAGGTAATCATTTTAACGAACGGGTCAACTGACTTTTGATTTAAAAATTTACACAGATTTTCGAAATGAATTTGCTCAAAATCTTTTACGATGAAAGATTTATGCGGTTAACCTGACGGCAAAATTTTTATTAAAAACGGTATTCTGCGTTATTTTTCTTACAACCATTTTATGAGATTTTTCAAATCATTTTGCAGTAAATAAGACAAGATTTACGGCCATGCTGTTAGGCCTAATATTTTGAATCTGCGGTTTTTTTTCTATAGTTTGTAAAAAAAAACGATTTTGCGAAAAAAATTACGAAAAAAAAAGTAAAAGCCACGTGAATTGTCAATTTAACTGTGCTTTCACTTCGGTGAAAATTTTTTCAAACACTAAAATATACAACTATTATTAATGCTTGCTCAACCAAAGTGAAATTCTATAATTCGAACGAAGCTTTCATACAGTACATTAAACGTTGGTACCGTATGTAAAAGGTGTAATATTTTCATAGAAAATTTTTTTTTCATTTTATCCGAGGGGAATGTTTTTCAGTTTTCCTTTGCACCATATATCTTTTTTAGATTTCTTTTTTGTTTTTTTACAACTTCACCCCTTTCACGACTTGTCTTTCTCATTTTTTTCTTTTTTAAGTTTATCCTTAGTATTTTATAATTTTTTTTTTTTGTGCTCATCTTCTCCCTCGACGAAGGTCACAATTTTTAATAACAGCTTTTTAAAGTCCTGTAAATTAAAAATATTTCTCAGTAGGATCATAATTTTTTGTACTTCCAGGTAGGTACACCCCTTTTTTGAAATTCTTTCATTTTCGCTTTCTCTCTCTCTCTCTCTCTTTAGAAGAAAAATATATATGCTCTCTACCAACGAATAATAATTCCGACGAGAATTTAAAAACATTTCACAGAAAAACTTTCAAAATTTAATGTCTCGTTAAACTTTCGTGAAAATTTCGTGTAATTACGCCAAACTCGAATGGGTTTGTTTTTTTTTTGTCAATGTAAAGTGGAATGTATTTTATAAAAGTTACAGTAAAGTTTTAATTTTATGGTTTCTATGGCCGGCATTGTAATTTTTTCCATTTTTCACCATTTTTTCTTCTTCTATATGTCTCGCCTATTCACTCTGTACGAGGATTCCAGTAATTATTATTACGAAGTGACAAATAGAACAAAATCCTTTTTTTTTTCTTGTGCATTTGTACTGTGAATTTCATTTTCTTGTCTACCAAAGTCCAAAAATAGAAGCTGTGTACGGCTGCCTGCAGCAAAATGAGTTTATTCATTTTCATATCGTCGAATGAAGGCGAAATTATCACACAACAAAGTAGTGACAAGATTGCGACAAAAAGAGAGGGTGGAATCGTAATCACGGAAAAAGTAAAACGTTAAAAGAAAAAATAAAAGTTTAATATGCGGGTTGTTCAATGTTACTCTATACTCTGAATTTCATATTTTTACTTTATTCAGAAGTCGAAGCGTCTCAGCAAAAACTGAAGCTAAAGAAACTAAAATAATTTTTTCAAGAAGAAGTATAGTTTTATTGATGAATTTTTAGAATTTTTTTCAAAATTTCGTGCCTAGAAATTTTCTTTCTTTGGGTTGGTGATGGAAAGTGTTTATTTCTTCATGCAGTAAGCATTCAAGTCGTAATTCACTTCTCCACCGGAAGAACGATTTTGAAAATTTTTTTGCGACACCCAACCGAAAAATACGTTTTTTAATGCCCTTTAACTAAACAAAAAGTAGCAAATTTCAATACGACGCGAAAAAATATTGTTGGGCGCATGCGCACTTTCGAGTTGACTTTCGCGTATGGCTCGACTACTTCCTCAGCGTTTTGTTTTTTCTAACTTAATATTATTAAATTAATATTTGGTTCGAAAAAGTTTTATTTGCGATAATTTTTCTGTGATTGAGGTGAAAGGGGTGTGATTTTTTAGTTAAAAAAAATAATTTTTGCTTATTTTTTTTTTTGGTTTTATTTTTTGGGTGGAGAGTATTGCAGCAGTTATTTGTGATACAAGTGCAAAAATTTGATGATTTTGATACAAGTGTGAATTTTGTAGCGCGAGCCGAAGGCAAATGCTGCAAATCACACGAGTATTAATCAACTACTTTGCACGTGTGTCACACATTATTTTTTGCCACATCCCCCACTGGCCCCCAAAAATAAAGACGAATTTTTTTTTGTCAGATCCAAATAATAATTAATAATTTTTTTTTTAAATCAAAAAATATTTTTTGGAAATTTTGCAGTTTTTTTCTTTTTAGAATGTTTTTGAAAAATAAGGTTTTTAGTTCCCATCGAAAAATAATAAAAACTGAAAAAGCAGCCAACTCATGCGAGAAATTAATCAACCTGTGCGAGAAATCCATCGAGATATGGAGAAATTATAGTTGTAAATGCGCATGTGTAGAAGGTAATTTTTTGACTTCGTATCGAAATTCGCTATTTTTTGTTTCATGGTGGTGTATAAAAAAATGGTTTGTAACTTGCGTGCAAAGTAAGTTATTGATACTCGTGTGATTTTCAGCACTCGCTTTCAGCTTGTGTAAAAAAATTCACACTTGTATCAAAAACACCTTCTTTTTTTACTTGTATTACAAATAACTTTACTATTAACTCCTAAATCAGTAAGTTGGTAGAAATATTTTTTAGGGAACCCACTGAACTTTTTTGTTTTTTTGAAGATAGAAAAGGAGAAAGTAAGTCACCGCAGATTACAAACTTTTTACCCACCGATACCTATTAAAAATTAACTGACAAAATAACCAAAATGGCTGCCCAATTCCCATTTGATTTAATAATCGGCCAAATATCGACCGACTGTGAATTCAGAAAGTTGATATGCAAAAGTGTAAACATACACACCAACCAAACAGTTCTCTAAAAATTTAATAAATAAAATTGTAATTTTCAGGGGTAGACTTTATCTACATTTCTGTGTGGGAAGGGTGGTTAGTAGTGGGTATGTTGAACATGAAGGGATAGTCGAAGGTTAAAGGAATCCCCTCATGTTAGTTTTCACTTACCTTCTACTCGGGCGAAGAAATTATCAACGGTTCCATCTTTCAAACATTCATAAAAAATATGATTTTCAAAAAATGGAGAAAAACAATTTTTGAATCAATAGCTAAATATTGGCTCCTTTGAATGAGCCTATAATGAAGATTCTAGCTCAATACTCCCTTGAGTTATATTTTAAAAACCTCCAAAAATTTTCCGCATCACCACCATTGTCGGTGGGTCATTGGGCATACCTTTTTGTTTTTTTTTAATTGGGTTTTGTCTACGTAGCTATTTGACTCAAAGGTCTGGATGATATGTATTATGTAGCGGTGGAGAGAGGGTATGGTAGGGATCCAGTGGCCAATGGTCTGCCTACACAAATTTTTTGGTCCAATACTGGAGCACCGATAGAACCGAACCGAATAAACCTCCATTTTGGGTCTGGAATGTGACGTCGACTATAGTCTCGAACTTGCAAGCTTTTGATCGAAATGCTGAACACCAAACAACGAAGCCATGCAGAATCCTGAATGATTTATGTCACATTGACAAAAGTTAACATCTGGTAATAAAACTTTCTCATAAAATACCAAATACTGAATTTGACCTGATCCTAAGAAAAGTAAAATATACGTATATGAACAGTTGTAACGATAATATTATGGTGGATATATCGTTCAAATAAAATATTCAACACAAAATATAAGGTTGTGTATTATAAAAAATATAGCACATGAGAATATACAAATTATAAATGTGTGCTTACTGATTAAAGTACAAAATGAGATTGAAGTACAACCACCAAAACATTGTCTTTTATTAGGTCAGATTTATTGGAGATTTGTGTTGAAGGGAAAGGAAGGAAATCATATTCAAGGAATAAGGATGTTGTCAAAAAACGTGTATTGAAGGAATTGCTGATGTAGAATAAATAAGTATATGTAGGAGTATTTTGTAGACAGAAATATGTATTCTAGGAATTTAGGTGAAAGTGTTGAAATAAATGATGAGTATTTGAGAACATATTTTTTAAGAATAGGCAAATATTTGGTTGTACTTCTAATTTTATGAGTTGATTAAGCATAAGTACGTCATGATACGTATATATCGTGACAACAGTATTAGTCGTTCTAACAAAGGAACCTAAAAAAAAATAAAGATCAAAAATAGTTTTAAAATCCAAAGTCACCAACCTATTGTTATAATTATTTAAATAAGAGCCTTTGGAACATCTTTTCGGAAAGGAATTCCTGGTCAAAATTTATGTCTTTGAATTGTCTTAGTATTGATCAAATTTTGAGAGAGCCTGATGGTAAATTTTACAGAATTTTCAAATTTCTAATTATCGTTTTGACCTCATACATTACTTCCCATTAAGGTTAATACAGCTCTTCTCTTGCTCTACAATCTCATTTTCCCCTTTATTCAAAATCTTCTCCAATTTTTTCTACACAACTATAAAAATGGCGTTTTTAACGCATTTGTGCGACAAAACGTCTCTTTTCCGCATAAAAAAAAAAAAGTAATTAATCGACATTCATAAATCAAGCATTTTTCTCCTGCGACTCTCTTGCTTTTACTTTAGTAAAATATGCAACTCTCTTCAACTCTGAACTCTTCTCCTCTAACTCTCTTTCTCTTTCTTGCTGTCACAAACAAACACACAAACACACACACACGCACGCACGCACACACGCATATATATATATACATTTATATGGAACATTTTTTTACCTGTTGCTGACAAGTACAGAAATAGGTAATACTCCACCAGTAAGCTCAAGCTCCAGATATACGGATAAGAAGAAAATGCGCAAATAAAGATAGAATTTTGTCACTAAATTAACGCGACGAATAAGAGTGACGAATTAATGAGAAACTATCTGCAGCGAGAACAACCGCCAGTTACCTGTGCTGCTCCACTTTAGGGATTTTACAAAGTGAAAGAGGAACTGAGAACGGAGAAGGAGGATGGGATTAGGGTGGCGTGACAACTTCCAAAAGAATTCGTGTTAGAAACGAGGGTTGCACTGCAGAAAATTTACGATCAGGTTTCGTGATAGGGTGGGTACCTAGTTGAAAAATTCTTAATTAAATCATTTCCCAAATGCGAATCCATCGAGAGAGCCTTCACACCAAGTATAATAGATGTGGTGAATTGGAAACAACGTGGAAAACGTTAAAATTTATTCGACTTAATACGTGCGCTGACAGAGTTGATGAAATCTCGTGAACTCCCTCGAACTGTATAACTATCTGTATGTTACTTTTTCATCGATTCTACACCACCTATGTGTTAATGTGTACACACTTTCAGAATATATCTCGTACCGCAGCGAGATCAAAAGTTATTTTACTGATATCAATGCATCGTGTAATGGTTTTTGGGTGACCTAATTTTGTGGAAAGGTAGCCAAATTTTCGGTCGTAATTGAGACGTTTAACCTAATTAAGTCGTCGTACCATGTGCTTTATATATACTTTCTTCATTGTATTTCTTCAGAATGAAACCACCGTTAATCTTTGCAGTAAAACTCTGTGTTTCATTGGCAAAGTTTACAATTTTGCTGAAATCGCAGTTACAGTGTCTCGATCACTGAACTGATCAATCGGATTTGAACCACTTAAGTATAGGTAGATAAAAGCCTATTGTTATATTGTCATTTTTTATCCTTCAAAGATGAAACAAAAATTACATTTTTAATCAATAAACTGTGAGATGAAATATGAAGAACATTATAATAACATAATATGACTCAAACTTATTTTCATCGCTCATTTTCATGAGGTTTGAATGATGATTATGTACTTACTTGCTTAAAAGTGCTCACATATGATTATTGACGCTTTGTTGGTCAGTTGACGTTATTAGGATTAGCTAAAAATTCCTGTCTAAAAAGTCAATACTATGTTATTTTAGTCATACTTTACACTGAAAAATAATTTTTATAGAAAAAAATATCGAGTTCATGGAAATAAATCACATTTAATGATAAATCATTTTGATATTAATAATGATCAAAATTACTGCACAGACTCTAGTCAGACTTAATGAAGCAGTTATAATTCATTTTGATATTAAAACTGCTGAAAATTTTTGTACAGACTCTATTCAGAGGACTACACAAATATGGCGAATGGAAATTAAAATGAAACTCACACATGAAGCCCTTCAGCAATGGATTCGAGTAAATTATTTGATGTACAACAAATGTATACTCTTTATTTCAATTTCCAAAAAAATGTTATACACCTATCAAACCTAATAGGTATGCGAAAACAGCTCTTATCTAGTTCTTATGCCCTTAAAGTTCTGTCATTGAGATGTAAAACCTAGCAATTATTTTAATTTTTAATCATTTTCACCAAGTGGTAACAACTTATTTTCGAATATCAAAAAGCTACTTCAAAAAAATAAAAAAATAAAACTGAAAGTCTTCAGAATTACAGGCCTTCCAGTAACTTGCCTAGAAGGTCTTCTAAATAATTATACTCCTCTCCCAAAATATTTCTAAACAAATAGGTACCTACTTAAATAATCGATTATTTTTTTACTATTAGTAAATATCGTAAAATTATTAGAACTTCTAACACTAAAATCTTTTAACCCCCTCCCCCATTTCAAATATTTTTTTCTGGGAACTCCACTGGTGCCGTATAATAAGATAATATTAATGTCAATTTTGAAGAATTTGAAAAATTAGGTATTGCGATCAGCAACATTGGTCGATTCAAGCTAATTCGGGGAATAAAAGTTTAACTACTTTCTGCAAAAGAGTCCATTTATAATACAAGGGGTAAAAGTTGATTCAGAAACCGACGAAATTTATTTAAAACTAATTTTTTTAAAAGGAAAAAAAACATTTTCCTTCTCTAAATCAATATCCAGTAATGTAAACAAGCTTAACCTATGGCTCATATCTTTCCATGTGAATGAAAGTGTTATGGTGATACTCCCACCTGACTGTGCACCATCCCTAACCCCTCCCTTACTGACCAACATCAAACCCAGACATCTACAATAGTAGTAGTTTGTGGTGGCTGCACACAATGTTCCATGTTCCTTCTGTGCCCCACACCGCACTGCGTGATGGGCCCTCTTACTGCTGCGCCCTACAAACGCCCTTAGTTTATTCATTTATAACAGGCAGCCCCGTAACCTAATCGATATGTAATCTAACTTTTATAGACCGATAAACGGTTGGTGTCAGTGGTTTGATTCCCAAGCTGCCAAAACCTACAAAAACAAAAACAAGAAATCAGATATTGAGTTAAATGGTGAAAAATGTTACCTTTTGGCGTTAACCCTTCGGTCATATACGTGTATGGATACCCACTATATTATCAATGTTAATCGAATGTGCCATGATTCTTAAATCCTATAATGTACCTAGAATTTCTGCATATTACGCAGTAAATAGATCTTTTTTCATATATTTTTTAAGCTGTTTTTAAAATTCATTGGATTCACAGAAAAATCTTTGGATAACTTAGATTAACAAAACCAACAGACTAAAGACAGATGTTAAAGACCTACTGCGCATGTGCAGATAACCTATGCCCATTTTAAGGTTCTAGAATCTTAACACAAATTTTCATGTTTACCTATGTATCCATAAACACCCTTTACACTATGATCGAAGCGTCTGTAAACAATTGTGAGATGTACTTACATCATACTTTCACTTAAATCTTTAAGCTACCTCAGCATCTCAAAACGAATAATTGCAGACAATTCTCGTATATACACAATTTAAACAAACACTATTCACATTTCAAATGGAAAGGATTCAGACTGCTCCACAATAGTAAAAATAACCCAGTACTTTGATAAACTCCATTCAATAGTCAGGTTAACGATCGAAAAGTTTCACATTACAAAAGCAAAGGAGAGAGAGAAAGATAAAAAAAGGAAGAAAATTGCATTTTACGAGCATTTCAATGTTCATCGCTCGACAACATATCTTTCAAATTAATGAATGTTCAGCCTCTGTTCGTGCAAATAACGACCACAAAACCGCCGGAGTCAGAATATTAAAGGGACACACCCTCTTATAACTTCGTCTAAAAAAGTGGAATTAAAGGTCGAGGGATTTCTAAAATTTTGCTGCTCACAAAAGCCTATCGTAAGCTATATGCAAAATGTAAATTATACTAACGCAAGTTTTACAGTAATGGTTGGCGTACAATATCAGAAAATAATAGTAAGTATGTAAGCTATGAATATGTATTATGTATAAATTCCATACAAAGGTAATTCAAAACCAATATTTGACAATACAGGTAAAATTTTATAACCGTTGGTAGAAAAGTTAATGCGACGAATTTTGAAACAAGCATCGAATACGTTGACCAAACAAAAATCTAACTGAACAATATCCAAAAAAGTAATAAGCTAGAAATAATCCCAAATTCAAAATAATATGCTAGTCCAGTTTATTTTAACACAAAATCAGGTCTGGAAATTAGTTCTTGGCGAAATAAGAACGTAAATATGATATGTTATAGAGTATTTTAAGCTAGGTAATTTATGATTTTTTTATCGATTAAGAGAAAAAAATATTGATCGTTAAATTTGTAGAATTCTAAAAAAATAAGACTAAGAAGTTCGAAGTCAAAAAATACTGTAGAACATCTATAAATTACCTACTCTTATAAATTACATTCTATAGAATTTTCTATCAAAGATTTCTTGTAAGATTTATAAAATTACGACAAAACATCGTAAAATGGCTTGGAATGTACGGTATTTTTCTTTTTGGATTAGCAGTTTCATCCAGTTTATTCTCACATACAAAATTAATCTAACCTCATTCGACCTTATTGTAATTTGAGTTGTTTGAGATAACAGTTATGGACTAGAATAACATGCGATTTATGATTCGAAATAAAATAGGCTACCAGTAGAGTATTTCGACTTACCACATGAGTTAGTAAATTTTAAATCTGAGTCAAATGTACTTGCTTATAAACTACTGAAAATTCTATAATGAACATACGTCTTTATACCATTTGGCTATATCTTAAATAATTATTTCCGATCGTTTCACGACCAAATTTTCGTTAGATTCACCATTAATATACAGGGTACTTCATGAGTGGTTCTTCAAACCTGAAATATGAGTATAACCGAGTGCGAATAAGAAAAACTTTCTCTTACAATTTCCCCTATATTCAAAATTGAAAATGCAAAGAAGACCGATTACTTGATAATGCCTTTATTTCATGCGTATGCAACTTTTCATACTTCAATGGTTCGCAATATTGTTTAGCTTCAGCTTTTCAGAAATACGTACAGCGTACATATTGAACCAAAAATTTCCTCACTTCCCACAGAAAATTTCCCAAATTTAACAATTGGATAATTCCAAGTTTTTCAACTTTTCAGCCTCTCTGGATTCCAAAATTTTGAAAGTAACTATTGAAGATAAGGAAAATCTCCATATTTCACGTTTGGGGAACTACTCATGAAGCACTATGTAAATGTATATGTACATTAATTTATATAAACTCTCGAATGTAAAAATAAGTAGATATAGTATGTCTATATGTAGCGATGGTGCACCCATTATTCTTTCGGAAGGAATAGGAGGTAAAACTTAATAAATTTTTTCGCATCCAAATGAAGTATTAGATTTCTTTATTGCTGTTGTGGAATAAAATAACAGCTGAAATTGGCATTTTTCCCGATGAAATTATTTAGAGAAAATTAATATTTGATCACCTACCTACTTTTTTAATCAAATACAGTTGTGAGGTACACCTGAAAACATTATAAGTAAATACGTATAAATCACACTTTCACCGCACTGTAAAAGAATAAGAAAGAGAACACCACCACGATGCAACTTGTACACTGGCAACGTGAATTTAAATATTCAAAATGTTATTTTACGCCACGTTTTTTATTCAAAAATAAAAAACAAGGGCGTAAAAAAGGAGTAGCGGTTCTGGAGGGTCTGGACCCGAATCTGTGTAATCGATACAATGAATAATATACTAATCAAACATCTAACATGCTCAGTTGAATGAACTGCTGATGAATACATAAAATTATTTTTATTGTAATTCAATATCAGTGCGTATTAACATGAAGAATATATCGATTTAGTAATATCGATCAATGATGAAAAACATAGGCTATTAAAAATAGGCAACATACTGGCACCACTAAACACACCACCAACGAAATTAGTTCCAACATCTAACATTTTGCACACTTATTTTTGTCCTTAATGGATTTGTTAATAGGTTTCGGCTACATTTCAAGGTCTTAGTCAAGGGGGCTTTTCCCCCTAATCTCAAAAAAAAAAGTTGTTTTTTTTTTTCACTCATGCAGCTAATAAATTTGAAATTTTCTCTTGAAAAAACAATTTACACATATAGTTTTTGCTCTTCACGCAAATTATTTCGGATCATGTACAGGTCTTATCCTCCTTCTTTTCATAAATTATTGAATGAATTTAAGAAGAAACGACATTCTACATAATCTGAAATAATTTGCTTGAAGAGAAAAAACTATGCGTAAATATTTAGAAGGCAGTCTGAGGAGAGTTTGGGGCTCGTCAGTAATGTCACCAGAAAGTTTGAGAAAGGGAGGCGTTGGACAAAAAACTTTATGGAATTTTTTTTTGTATGAAATTATATTTTTATCACAAAATCAAAATTTGTGGAGTAAAACGCGAAAAACCTAATTTTCGGGGATAAACACCCCTTTCCCAAAAATTGAAGAAGTGAAGTGAATGCAACTTTCGGTATGTTAATCTAGAGGACCCTTTAAACAATCCTATATAATTAAAGTTTGTATCCTAACTTTTTTGTTGGTAAGATTTGACTGGACTGTTATGAATTTTCGATTTTTAATGGTCGAATAACTCCCTCATATTGATTTGTTCAATAGGAAATCATAATCTAATTAATTCAATTTGAAAACACAAAATGAAAAAAGTTTCGCATTTAATTTAATTTTGTGCAATGTTGACATTTAGGTATCCATAATCCAGGAACTAAGCTTTTTAATTTCATCAAACAGAATTTATATTCTTCTGTACTCGTGTGTGCCACGCGTAACATTTTCCATTGAAATTTTATACATTAAAATGGTTTTAAACTTTCATTGCTCTTTAAACGAGAATAAAGATTCGGGTATTAATCCGGAAATTTAGGAGCCTGAACGTCGAGCACGCTTTTGTTATTTTTCGTGCAATATTTTTCGTTCGGAACTGATTCGCAGCGAATTGTTTTAGACGATCTACGCTGCAGTGATTTTCTTTGGGAAATTCTTCCTTTTTCTCGTCCGAAAACGACTTCAAGACGTAGAACAGAGAAATTGAAAATACAATTCCTTTCTTAACGATACCGTCGGTTCGGTAAAACTTTAACAACTTCCTTCGGTGAATAAAAGATTTTCACGATTACTTCTTTTTCCAGCCCATCGTAGTCCATACTATGCACTAATGCTGACACACTTTCAAATTAAAACGACGACTGACCCAATTCCTCGTATAGCTCGGACTCTTCAACGAATTGTCAGCTATGTAACATTACTTTTTTTTTTCTTTTTTCGTAATTAATAATACAGGATGAATTTCCATTATGAGAATTTTTTTCTCTTTTTCGACTATGTTGAGCAAAAAACGGTTAATTAATGGAAAAATGAAAACAAAATTGTTTTCGAACGAATATTTGAAAGGGCCATAAACAAACAGCAGGGGTAGGTAGGTACCTATCGAGTATGAGAAATTTCCTTTTTAGCTGTTTTGTTTTTGGTTTTTTTTGTTTTTTTTTTGTTTCATGACCTTAATGAATAGGAGAAAGAAATGGTTTGATCGGTAAAAATATTTTCGTAGCGACAAAAATAAGGACAGAAGTAAGAAGTGAACATAATACGGAAATTTTCCTACCCAAAATTTGAAAAAGAAATTTTTTTTGGTTCCAACGGCAAGGAGATAGATAATGACTTACATTAACAAAAATTTAACTGTCTAAAATAGAAATTAGGCTATTACCTATACGCAGGTATGTTTAGTTTCATTTTTTTTGATATGTTTCCTCGTCGTGTCTCGAACAAAGATAAATTCGTCATCAACACCTATACCAAAAGTTACGTGTTTCACGCGTAATTTTATACTCACTCTCAAATTACTTTGACTTTTGGTTGTCAATTTTATCTTAACTCGCTATAACTGTAATCAACCTGTAAAAGAATAATATGTTTTTGATCATTTATACTTGTCTATAAACTAATTGCTATCTTCCCAAGTTATGAATAATGCGATATAAAAATAGGCCATAACTAAGAATTTTTTTTTTTTTTGTGAACATAGGTACTTTTTTACCGGAAGTTCTACTGTCTGAATAAGAATGTCTAATAGTCGAAGGTAGCGGAGAAAAATCCATTTTTGATGTTGTGTAGCGAAAATTTTTCCAGTGCATTCCTTTCAAAAAAATACTTACTGTTAATGACCCTTGGTTGAGCCTATAAAACACCAAATGGTAAATCAAAATAGATTTAATAGAAAATAAACCCGTAGAAAAAATTTATTTTAATTTAATAAAAACAATTTGTCGTCAGGAAATCTTGTAATAACTTCTACGATGGGTAAAAATATTGAAAATGTCCGATGGATATAACATAGGTACCTAAGTACTCAAGAACCTAGTTTTTTTATTAGAATGAATAATTTCAATACTATTTACTTATTAAGTTTTAGTGGATTTTCAAATTATGAAGAAAAAAACACAGCCATTAAGCTCATAAGCAAAGAAAAAATTTCAAAATCCTTCAAAACTAATTTTCTACCTGATGGGTTTGCTGGTTGCTACGCTTGAATTGAGAAATGTTAATGACTTTTGAATTCCTGCACTCCTGGAAGAGGTTGCTATGCTGCAATTTTTCCAAAGAAATTCTCTATTTTAAAGCTTTCATCGTTGTGAATAACAATAGCAAACTTTGTTTGGTCACCTATGAGTAGGTGAGTGATGATAATCGAAACATAACATTCGTGCATTATAACTTTCGGTTTTTTATACATGCAAGTAAGGGTAATTGGGAAAACAAAAAAAATATACCTACACATAAAAATTAATGAAATATTCTCCTTGTTGAAAT
>WOFM01001753.1:0-18517 GCA_011428145.1 Ericerus pela | reverse complement strand
CGAAGAATGTCTTGAAAATACAAGGGAAGTATTAAAAAGATTAAATAAAGTAAATTTAAAAATAAAAACAAAAAAATGCCAATTCGCAATGAACGAAATTGAAATATTAGGACATACGGTCCGATATAACGAATTACGTCCGTTGAATAAAAATATAGAGGCAATAAAAAATTTAAATCCCCCTAATACATTAAAACAATTACGATCATTTTTAGGATCAATAAATTATCATAGGAAATTAATTCCTAATTTAGCTTCCGAGAATACTAGCCAAAAAGGTTCAATGGCACAGCCAACCGAAAATCCACCCACAATGTCAGCAACCGGATCCTCACAACAAGTGCTAGCCCCAGAATTAATAGCCATACACGAACTGAGCAGAATCCGACATTCTATAGACGGAGGATTGACATACCAGAATACCTCCCAAATGAAGTCGATGTCTGGCTGACCCTTCTCGATGGTAGATTTAAAACCGAGAACATTCAAGCTGACCAACGATATACACATATTTGCGGAGGCATGCCCCCACAAATAATAAGAGGAATTCCGAACATCATGGATTGACCTCCGGCAGAAACTGATAAATATGCTTGGTTCTGCAAACAAGTGAGAAACGTATTTGGCAAAACAAAAAACGAAATAATAGACAAAATAATGGGTGGAATGAAGATAGGGGACGATAAACCCTCAATCTTCATGGCTAAACTACAAAAAAAGGCTGACCACATAGCAGCCCCTTCGATAATTGGAATCCAATTCTGTAAACAACTTCCTCAACATGTTGTACAGGAATTGGCAGCAGTAGGATCAACAATAATAAATGAATCCGCTGATCTAGATTACTTAACCAAAAGTGCTGACAATGCACTACAATACTCGAAGAACTCACCTTTGATTAGTGTAGTATCAGTAGAAACAGGAGAAATTGCACAGCTGAGAGCACAAATAGCCCAGCTCACCACACAAGTGCAAAATAACAACAAAAATAATAATAAAAATAGAAATAATAATCAGTGGAATAACCGGTCTAGAAGCAGAACCGATAAAAAAAGACAAAGCCGGTCAAGAGACCGAAGAACCGGAAATTCTCGCAGGGGCCAGAGTACAACTCTCCCTAAAAATCAAAAAACTTCATCCAACTCTCCTTTTCGAAAATGGGATGAAAAGAACTGCTTCTTTCACAATAGATTTGGCGAGGCCTCCACCAAATGCAACAATAAATGTCAATGGTTTGGCAGAACCTACAAGCCCGATCCGTCAAACTGATACGAGGGGCCATCTACGTGGCTGAAGACCCCTCGGAAAACTACTCATGCTGCCTGTTCTTAAAGGACAGGACAAGCAGGAGAAAGTATCTAATAGACTCAGGCGCTGACCTAAGCATATTGCCAGCAAATAAAAAACATAAGATACACACTCCGAAATACTATCTCCATACTGTGAATGGTCAAAACCTTCCAGCATACGGACTTGAAACAATCAAAGTCAACATCAGATTACGAAGAGACATGACTTGGTCTTTTACAATTGCGGATGTTCCAAACCCAATCCTGGGTGCTGATTTCTTAGCACACTACGGCCTAATCATTGACCTAAAAAATGGCAAATTGATTGATAATGAAACAAAACTTTGTGTGGAAGGCAAAACACTAGTGTCTCAACTGGATACAGCTATTTCCAGTTGTAGTAAAGTTGACGAACGATTCTTACGGATCCTGTCAGACTATTCTGGAGTCACTCAACCATCAATTCGCAGGCACCCTACCTATAAACATGATACAGTTCATACCTATGTAAAAGTTACATAGGTGTGTATGTGTGCGTGTAGGGAGCTGGCTATATAAGACGAGAAAATCATAGACTAAATCGCCAGTGTTTGCCGAGGTCTTGGCTCCCTCATACCTTTCTGGTATATTGGCATAAACACGCAAACTGTTCTGTTGAACACCTTCTTTGTTGGTTTTACTTTCCACGACGTAAGGTATTCCACAGTCGATATTTTCGTATTATTGAAAATGTTCTTGGATCAACAAAGATACCTAATTTAAAAGTGTGAGAAAATAATTCTAACATATTTTAGTTGGTATTCAGTCTTGTATGGCTTTGAAATATTAATTTGATGTGCGTAAATTCAAATTTTATTGTTTGAGTTCATTGTTGAAAGGCGGAAGAAAACTTATATTTGAATGATCAAATTTTTATTCCTATCAAGGATTCGAAATTATTTTTATTCTAGAATCTTTTTGTGCTGTGAAGTTAAATTCGGAGATTAAATCGAACTTTAATTTTCAAGTGGAAGCGAATTTAGCAGCGATGGAAGCGAATTATTTTTAATTTATTTGACATTTTACATCTGAGAGACTAAAATTCTTTCGACTTTTAATTTCGGAGGTTATTTAATTAAATCGGATTTTAATTAAAAGACTTGATTTACTGAGGAACCCTGATGACTCTGTTACCATATAGTGGTAGGAGACCACTATGGTTTGGAACTTATATAATAATATTGTATTTAATGTCGGAGGACTATAAAAGAGTTCGTCGTCACACACCTTCATGCACCTGATGGCCGTTTGGCGACCTCCTCAGCCTAGTCCTCCTGTACCTACGTTGCTTCAGTACAGTTCTCCAAATGCCCCCCAGGTGAGTGGAAGAATTGTAGGCTACACCTACGATAGTATGTGCCTGCAACCTAAGAAACAAACCAATAATTGGCCCCAATTCTTTCAGTTGGGAGGACTACGTGTTTATTTTTTTCTTGTGAAAGGTAAACTGTAGGCTAAAACAAAATGTAGGTACTAAAAAAAAATGTAAATAGCCATAAAGAATCTTCTGGAAGGAATAAATGTTATTTGTATTTCTGGTTACATACGTTTTTACATAGTTCGAAAAGAATAAACACTCATATTGGTTGGAAAAATATGAAAAATAATTGGGGGAACTTCGATGCCAATTTATTCTAAGTAAATTAAGAAACCGCCAAATTACCAATTATCTATTGAAAACTTATTCATACAAAATTTTTAAACATAATATGATTCAACCTACGATGCCCTAAATTGAACGGATATTTTCTCGCTAAGAATATGATTCTTTTCATCTAAATTTAGCTCTGTATTTTGGAGAAGATTTTTTCACCAGTGTTCGGAAATGTTTTAAAGTTTATTTCAAAAGGGAAAAGTTTCCAAGCGTTGGTGGGAAATAAAGCAATGTTTTATTAATTTAAGAATGGGTGAAAAAGTTAAAGAATAGGATAGATATAATTTTTTTACAGAAGGACATACAACAGTAATTCTCTGTTGACTTGGGTACCTTACAAAAAATATTTAATCATTTCTATTCATAGTATTTCCAGCTTAGTTGAGTAATATGAACTTCAAGTTAATAATTTTCACTTCTTTAAATAAATTTATGCGTATTCTATGTTTACTATGCAGCGTGCGTTCTCAACCTATGGCACATGAAGCCTTGTAATTTTGCCGGTAAAGAGATTTTCTGAGAATAAAAAAAAAATGAAAGATTGAGAAAAAGTTGAATCAGAATAAAATTTGATTAGCAGCTAACAAAAATACAAATCCATACAAAATTTTACTAACAAAAATATTCAATTATATTGACTGTTGAATGGAGTATAGTTAATATTAATAAGTGTGATACTAATTTTTGAAAATTGTTAGCAATTTTGGAGATGTTATGAATAAAACTCTTCACTTGAATTTTTAATTGAATTTATGAAAATTTTGAATATGACTGGCGAGGTTGAAAGAGTTGAGCATAATTTGTATAAGATGTGAATAATTAAAATTTGTGTCAATCAAGTTTTCACAAAATAATTTAATAATTTTGTTAAAAAACTGTATATAAGCAAAAACCTTAAAATACACTAAAAACATTAAAAAAGGTGGAAAATTTGAACCCTGTCAAACACATATTAGGATAAATGAGGTGTGAATGATATGTGGAGAATTTACATTGATACGAGGATTCTCAGAATGTTGAGGTACTGTAAGAAGAACTTAAATATGATTAGAGAACAAATGAAATAATATTCCCATGTTAATATAAAACAAATATTATATTGCAGAAATAATGAAATTGATCAAACTGAAATGTGATCAACATGAAAAATTTATAAAAAATGAGTTATTATTATATATGTTAGTCGTATTTATGTAATTAAACCATGAATGAAGATGATAATGTCCCAAATGCAGGTCAATACGTTTAAGATATTAATTGTAAAAAAATAACAAGTAGTACAGTGGGGTCCACTCAATCTGAATAAAGTTTGCCCAAGGTTCTTTGTCTGGAGTAGCCCTAAAATCGAATACCGAGGCTTGGATAAAAAGCTGAAAATGATCAGAATATTGAGAAAAAAAATTGACCAAATATGAATAATACATGCATATAGTAATTATTTTATTACAGTTTATGACATATAATTATTATATAACGTGAGTTGAATTAAAAACAAAATTATGAACATCAATGAAATTGAGTAAGAAAAGAGAAAAAATTAAAAATCAATTGAAAAATTAGTTTTAATGCTAATTTTACTAGAAAAAAAAATATTTTGAAATATTTTTTGTCAATATTATCAAAAAATATTTCTGGATTATACAGAAAAAAATGAATTAGAAAAAATATTTTTGATCTGTACCTAGTAATTTTGGATAAAATAAATTGAGGTGCAGATTATCCTGTAAACAGAATAAGCAACACCCAATGTACTTGTTTTTAACTTTGATTTTATTGAAAGAATAGAAATTTAGGTCCTGCCTCTCTACATTTAGTGCAACATCTATAGAATAAATGTTATGATTTTATTATTACTTACTAACTTTCCTGTAGGTATTAAAATCCTACATACTGTTTTCATAATATGTAGTGGCCTGACAAAAGTGTCAATTTTGGGGAGAGGAATTTCTGAATCTAAACTGTTTTCCTTCATTTATTTTCCCTTCTGCCTCATTTTTGCCTTGGTTTCTCTCTTATATTCTATTTAATTTTAGGATGGATTTCCCTTGGACTGGTCACTGATAATAAGTTAATGTACTGGGTTATAAAACTAAATTGTACAAAGAAAATGGGGACAAATTGATGTATTATATAGAGTTGGATATAAAACAAAAGCCCATATTTTTACAATCCTATTGTGGAATACCTTGTCAGGAGAAAGTATTCTCAACAGAAGGTAAATTCAAAGGAATTTAAGCGTGTTCAGCCACTTCATATATTACATATGGGTAAGCCAAAACCAAGGTGAACCCTGGCAATTTTAGAGCCGGTTCGGATGGTTTTTATACTGGCTAATTTACACACATACAAACACATGTATGTAAGAAATACGTACATTAATGAGAACAGCCTGGTTACATCATCCCCTAATGTGATAAGAGATGGTTGGCAAGTTTGTGTACAGATAGTGACATCCATCTATTGTCACAATTCGGTACTCGTACATTACCTGCATGTACATGCAGGTAATTACAATCGACGTAATTTATGTGTGTTTTACATCACGAGGATGAATACTTGCCTGCCCTTTAGGGAGGCGACAGTTGTTGAGGAGTCCAAGCCCCTATTCCTCATATGTTTGAATCCCCAAAGTTACTTCCCCCAGTTTTTGCGCCGCAAAAATGGTTAATTCGCGTAGGCCTGAGGGGACTTGCGGGTCTAACGCCATTTTTGATCAGTCTCCCACTTAGCCAATGTGCTTTCTACAGCAGCCCCGACACATTCATAGGATTGTCTATGACTGTCCATTCTGGCTTGGTAGGAAGCACAGCTATCTTCTCCCCTATGCCTTGGTGGTCAATTTTTGGGATAGGTGTAGGGATGATGATGGTAGTGAGGGGCAGAGGAGGCTTGAATTGAGGTTGTCTCAGCATTAGGGTGTTTGATTTTCCAAACGCTGAGGCAGCCATCAATGCCATCTCGTTCGCTGCTCTCTCCACTGTGAATGGAAACTTCATCGACTCCCTGGTCTCCATTGGTTTTGGCTAGGGCTTCGGGGGTTCCGTAGTCGGAGTCAATTCTGGTGGTGACATGGGAGGAGAGATAATTGGCAGAAGAGGAGTGGACATCTCCTCAAGAATGTTCTCTATGGCCAGTTCCGTGTCCATAAGGAGTTCTTCTTCTGTGCGATCAAGTTTGAGTTTTTGTTCAGGAATTTGCTGTGAGCTATCGAGGTCTTGGTAGTGTTGAAGAAGGTTTTGGTGGTTAGCAACATGGTAAGAAAACAGGAGAGGCAGAAAATAATATTGTAGAAAACACATCTGTATAAGAAGACAGTTCTAAAGTGGGTGAATTTACTGCAGGTTTTGATTTACCATTACAGTTTCGTTTTACCTTTTTCATACGTTCTTATCAAGTCATAGAGGGGATAGCACTTAAAATTCTCAGCTGTATGCAAGTTTTCCAGTTAAGTTCTGATCGGATTAAGCAAAGTTATGCCTGAAATAAACTCAGAATATATTTTTCGAATTTGTATTACAAAGGAATCTCCGCTTGTGACGTCACAACGTTGAGATTATCTTTGTTGGTGACAATAAAAACTAGTTGCTATGATTATTTCCGTATTGCACATGGATTTGTTTATTCCTGTTGTTTTCTTTTTGTTGGCATTCTTACGTTTAATTATCTCCAAAGTTTATATTGCCTCACAGAATTCCAAATTTCGTTGCCTATTTTTGAACGGGTTTATTTTACATATCAGATATTACTTTTTCGGCAGTAAATCTTTATTTGTTTTGCATTAACATCTCAAAGTTGCGATAATGATGGGAATTTTTGCATTTTTTACTACCCAGGGCCTGCCTCTTTTTTGTGTGAATATGGGGGCCTCTGGATCAAATGTTTTTGTTATAACATTGTCCGAAAATTTTACAGACTTTTTTATTTTTGTATTGGTGTTTTCAATGTTTGTGAGTTTTTTGTTTCACATTTTTCGACTGATTCTTTTGTGTTTATTTGTGAATCAGTCTGTGTATTTTCTGAACTGTTTCTCTGTAATCTTGTTATTCTCTTATCATTGCTTACCAAATAGGCAGGCTTCAATCTGTCGATTGAAATTGTTTGTGATACGCCTGCTATGAGTATAACAAAGTTTTTCTCATCTCGTGATATTATTTTGTGGGGACTGGCATATGGTTTCTCCAGAGCAGATCTTATTTTCTCGTTTCTTAAAAACACATGTTATATATTGGCCAAATGTTTTGAGATGTTAATCTTTGGCTGGCATGACGAGCTGCCTGTTTTAGAAAATTATTGGCATAATTTCTCATATTTAGTACCATAATTTTGGGGCTAACTTCCGTTGATTCTGTGCAGAAGTCCCTGGGAGACATAGCTCTTCACCAAATGGTAATTGCGCAGCAGAATGACCTGTATCTGTTTGTAGGGCAGATCAAAGGCCTAAGAGGATGGTAGGAAGTACTTCTACCCAGCTCTTGGTATCATGTGACGTGATATAGGCTTTGAGTGCTCTGTGCCATCTCTCTATTTTGCCATTGGCTTGAGGATGGTAAGCTGTGGTATGACTGTGTTGAACACCAAGCTTATTGGATAACTCTTTAAAGAGCAAGCTCTCAAATTGACAACCTTGATCCGTAATTATGGTTTCGGGTATGCAATACCTCGCAATCCAGGTGTTGTATTACCTGGCAGCTACAGTTGGAGCTATCATCTCATGGAGAGGAATTGCTTCTGGCCATTGTGTTGCCCTTTCTATTATCATTAACAAGTATCTATGTCCTTGTGATGGAGGCAAAGGGCCTACCTAGTCCATGTTTAAACAGTTCTGTTTGTTTGAAGGATTTGAGGGGCGAGCGAGTGTGTCATTCTTCTTTGGATTCTTGACAGTTCAGGCAACTGCGAGCCTATTTGTTGCAGTCAGACTTCATTCGTAGCCACACAAACCTTGCCGAGATTAAATTAGCACTGGATTTTGGTCCAGCATGTGACAGATTATGTACACTGTTGAAAGCCAATTTGCGATATTTTACCAGTAGAAATTGCATATTCTTACCTGTACTGACTTCACATGTTAATAAAACATCAGTACTGGGAATTTTTTGCTGTCTCAATTTGCCAGTAGTATCATCTTTCGATAACAACTCTTGCAATTCTGCATCCTTAAGCTGTGCTTTAGCTATTTCAGCATAAGGCAATTGGACAGGAGCCGAGATAGCTTCGATTCAACTTAGGGCATCAGTTGGAGTGTTAAGTTTTCCACTTATATACTGAATGTCTGTAGTCAATTGACCAATATAGTCTAATTGTTGTGCTCTTCTCAGCGATAAACATCTACCCTCTAATAGGTGCCTGAAATGCTTCAACGCAGCAAAAATTCCGAGCAATTCCCTATCATATGTGCTATAATTCTTTTCTGTTTTAGAGAGCTTCCTCGAGAAGAAAGCTAGCGATAACTTTTTGTGGTCTTTATGCAATTGGTACAGGGTTGCACCAATAGCAAAATCTGAGGCATCGGTACTTATGCATAATGGCAGACTTTCATCTGGATGAGCCAATAACGTTGCATTTGCTAGTGTTTCTCTGATCTTTTCAAAGGCCTGTTTGGCATCTTCATTCCAATCGAGTGGAGTCTTATCTTTCTTTTTATTTGTTTTCATAAGTGCAAACAGCTTACATTGTTCAGCTGCTGCATTCTTCATGCAACGTCTGTAGAAGTTCACCATCACCAAGAAATGCCTTAGTTCAGCGACATTTGAGGGTTTCCGGAAGTTCAAAATTGGCTCTATTTTGGTCTTTAAGGGGGAAATGCCTTAAGTCCAGACATTGTTGCTGAGAAAGTCAATTTCCGTTTGTTTGTATATACTATTACCTATGTTGATAGTAAGTCCGGCAGCGTGTATACGTTGTATTACGGTGTAGGTTGCGGCTGAGCACTACCTCCATACGATGGTTGTGGGTTATCAGTTCCAGTTTGTGGTGGAACCATTGGTATGTCTTTTTGATGACAAGCATATTCCACAGTACTCTATCCTTCCCTGCTGGTCCAAAACACTGGCTTTTGTGTTTGTAAAATAGGTGTTTTCAGGTCTGAACTTTGGCTTAATGTTCGACCACTTCTCAACATTTTGACTGCAAATTCTTCTTTATTTACTGCAGTCACCAGTCATACTAATTCTGGGTGTTGAGGGACTGTTACTAAGTCTGGTGGATTTTCAGAGTGTCGAGTCAAAGTCTGAGGTGTTGGGGGATAAGTCCAACCTTCTTCCTCCAGGTCCACTGTCTGGTTCCTCCTTGTTTATATATTTTAAGAATGGGGGTATAATTTTCCACGTCAGTAAACTCTACTTCAATGACCAAAGGTGTCCAGTCTTCAAAAAATTTTTATATTTGCCAAGCAAGCAAGATTCTTGCCAGTGCACCGTGCCAAATTTTTGTATAGCACAACACGCCTCCAGACACCACACGATGTAGCCAAAAATCACATTGAGGTCACCACTGTGGAATACCTTGTTGTGAGAAAGTATTCTCACCAGAAAGTAAATTCAACAGAATTGAATCATGTTCAGCCACTTCATATATTATATATGGGTTAGCCAAAACCAAGGCGAACACTGACAATTTTAGAGCCAGTTTGGATGGTTTTTATACTGGCTTATTTACACGCACACAAACACACATACGTAAGAAATACGTACGTTAGTGAGAACTGTAGTGGTATCTCACCACTATCTTGTTGTTCTTATAAAATAATGCGTTTAACGTCCGGAGACTAGAAAATATTCGTTGGCACACACCTTACACTCTCACTGCGTGACAACGATGTGAAGCGGCCGCCTCAGCCCGGTCACATGCCTACCTACATTGCTTCGGTAGGCATGTGTCCTTTGCGCACGCCAGGCGCGCAGGACTCGTGGGGGTATCCCCACGATACTGGGGGCGGTGTCCATCACCGGTCTTCCAAGACTGGTAATAAGGCCCTAATGATCTGTAAAGGAAACAATTAGGTACATACACTGAGATACAATTTTTCGTTTATTTAAGAAACATAAAAACATAAAAAATTATAACTACCAAAAATCTATACATAGGAACAAAAATCATATTTACAATTATTATACAAATTGTCTTATGCTTTATTATTGAAACAATAATAAAGCATGGACGAAGAAACATAAGTATGTTTTTCTTCTTGTAGATGGAATCTGGTTCAGGTTCCATCTTGTATGATTTGCTTCCCGCTAATTTATTATGCGTTGCATGATAAATTAGTACAATATTGCTTACAGGCGGGAGCAGGATTCGGACGTATTTTTAGCGCTATTCAGGAGTGACTCTGTAAGAAGAGAATTGGTAATTAGCAATGTTGTTTCCGAACTTGTGATAATAAGTTTGTTATAAAGGATTTATAATAAAGTTATCATATCAAATTCAGGTCAGTTGGATCGCGATCCGCTATCACCTTTCACCCGCTTTATCCTCGAAGGGTTGCTGGACGGTGAAAGTAAGCTTTGAACAAATAGTTTTGCCATATCTTCAAAGATAGCTAGGTTCTAATGTGGTGTTCCGCATTAGAGTGGTAGCTCTTGAGTGTATTTTCCATTTTCCAGATCATTCCCTCAGTTCTAAGTTAGTTGCTGGTGAACTATCTTCTGAGGGTGGGATGCTCAGCTCTAATGGTGCTAAGAACTTTATAGGTCTCGTGACAATATTAGAGCTGGGTAGTCTGACATCCACGTGGCGGACTTTACCATCACGTGATGTCAGCAGGCTGACTACAGTTGCTAACTTGTAGACTCCTGGTTTTGACATTATGTCCAGAACATGGACTATGTCGCCAACCTTAGGTTGGAATGCCACTGTGCGGTAATTATTACTCACACCTTGTGGAACTCTATCTCTCAAGTATGGGAGATAGAGGCCTTTCCATGCTGCCCAAAGATGTTGTAAATTATCTTTGTCCTTTTTCCATAGACTTTGTAAATTTTTAGCCGTTACAGTTGTTTCTGTTATTGGCTTATCAAGGTCTAAGGTGAAATTTCTAAAGTTTGCATGCATGAAATGGGCGGGAGTAAGTGTTACTTGCTCCGCTTCATCTACAGCTGGGCAAAGCGGACGCTCGTTCATCATAACTTGTATATTTTTAAGCGCTGCTTGAAAATTAAGTTTATGATGTGAGTGTGGCCCCATAACTCGCTCGAAGGCTTGTTTGTAGATGCCTATGAGTCTTTCATAGGTTGCACCGTACCAAGGTGCTTTGGGTGGCGTGAAATGCCATGTTATCCCTTTTTGCTGCAGTTTGTCTTCAATGCTGCAGTCTTTGGTAAATGCAGCCCAGAATTGTGGCAAGTGTGTTGCGACAAGTCTGAATTGGGCTGCATTGTCGGATAGCATTTCCTTTGGCGTTCCCCGATCAGCAAAGAACGTCTGGAAAGCTATCCATATCTCTCCTGTCGTCAGTGACGATAGTGAGAGAAAGTATACTGCTCTCGTTGAGAGACAAGTAAATATCAGCACCCACTTTTTATAAGCAGGTGTTGTTGGGGTGGCTAGTGCTTTCTTCTTTTTTGGTAGGTATTCGTCAAAGACTGAATACGGGCCAAAAATATCTACACCTGTATAAGTGAACGGGTGAGTGAAAGGCACTAGCCTAAAGTCCGGCATGCTCGCATGAGTAGGTTGAGCATACGGTCGTTTGTCTGATTTCTTACAAATCAGGCACGACTTTTTAAGGACACCCGGTAGAATTCTCATTGCTCTCGGTACAAAATACGTTCTGCGAAAAGCAGCCATTGTGTATTTTACTCCGGTGTGACTATTCAATGTGTGTACATTGAGTAGTATGAGCTTTGTCAAATGAGATTTTGGATGTAACAGTACTGGAGATAATGTATCTTCAGTAAAAGGTGTTACTGGTATATAGTTTCTCAATCTCAGTAGTCCTGATTCGTCGACGATTATGTGAAATTTTTCATATGCTACATAATCTGGTGGATTTGGTGCCAGTAATGCTTTAAATAAATCAGAAAAATGTTTTTTCTGATCTGCATAAATAAAGCATAGCAGTGCAAATTGATAGTTGTTGGGTAATAAAACCCAAGGTGAAACCGATCTAGTTCTTTTGATTTGTTTTTTCGCAAACTTTCTGACTGCTGTTATGCAGTGGTAAAAAGTTTGCTTCAAACTGACTAGAGTATTGAAATTTGTTATGTCTATATTGAATGGAGTATTTGTTGGTTCGTGTATGAATGTATCATACGGAGTTGGTTTTGGTTGATCTAACTTTGATTTTGTAGATAAGTCCAGAACCTGTTGTGAACCAATTTGGGATGTGGATTGTGCAGAATGTGGTCCATTATGGTCCATATCCTGTAATCCTTGGTCAATTTGTGTAGCAAATATTTTCACTGTACAAATGTGGTTGACCGATCCCATTTTGAATTTAGGTATTGCAAGTTTGCGTGATTTCAGTTGTCTGTGTAATTTAGCAGTTTTGTGACTGTCAAAGAACATATCCTGCTCTTGAGGTATAATTTTTGACAAATTTTCAGAAATTTTTAATGATTCTCTGAGGGTTGAAAAAACTGGTACAGTTTCATCTTCCTCTGAGATATCTGGTAGAGACTGGATTACGTGTAAGTCAGTCTCTGGCCATGATTCTGGATTGTTTCTCAACCAGTCTGGGCCTGACCACCAGGTAGAGTGAAAAAGATCACTAATCATTGAACCTCTTGAGCCGATGTCTGCAGGGTTGTCTGCAGATGGGACATACCGAAATTGCAAATTTGGAACCTTTTTTATTTCTGTTACTCTATTCGAGACAAATTGCGTTAGTACTCTACGTTCTAATAACCATGTTAGAACGCATTTACTATCTGACCATAAGTAAGTAGGACAATTACTTAAGTCTAACGGTTTCCTAATATTTTGCACTGCTCTTGCTCCTATTAATGCTGCCAACAGTTCCATTCTTGGAATTGTTACATTTTTCATAGGAGCAATTCTGGATTTTCCAAAGACAAATCTGACTACTGCATTATTGGTTTCAGTATTGCTGAAACGTAATAATGCTACAGCAGAGTATGCTATTTTTGATGCATCCACAAATATATGTAATTGACATATATCTGGATTAAATGTACCAGAATATATTTGCCTGGGCATAAAATATTCTGTGCAGTTGGACAAATCTTTAACTAACTCCGTCGCTATAGATTGTAGCGTTGGAGGTAGGGACTCGTCCCACTTATAGTTTTCATTCCAGAGTCTTTTTATAAAGGCTCTAGATGGAATAGAGGCTGGAGCAAACCAGCCATGTGGATCAAAAAATTGTGACACTGCCTTAAGGAAGAGTCTTTTTGTCCAGTTTTGATCTAGGTTTTTCAATTTGGGAGAGCTGATAAAGACGACATCTTTATCCATATCCCAAGTTAATCCTAGGACTTTAACTTGTGGTTTAGTTAAAGCATGTTGAGGATTGAAGTTTTTTCTCAATGGAATACAGTTTGTTCCCCATTGGGACAATTCCATCGAGATATCCTCTATGAGGTTGTTAGCCTCATTATGCAAATCCAATAATCCTTCGTAAGTTGGTAAGGATGTTACTAAATTATCTACATAAAAGTTTTCGGAAAACTTTTTGTGAAATTCAGGATTGGCCGTTTGAAAATGGTGTAGCAATATAGCTGCCAGTAGAAATGGAGCTGTCACTATTCCAAACGGTACCCTTTGAAATCTGTAGATAATTATGTTGGATTTGCTTAGTGGTTTTGAAGGGTCCTTTACCCATAGGAATCTCGTTACATCCCGGTCATCAGGATGTATTCCTATTTGGTGAAAGGCCTTCTTTATGTCTGCAATTATAGCGTATCTATCTTTGCGGAAAGATAGAAGTATTTGCATAAGGTCGGGTAGGAGATTAGCTCCTTTAAACATGCAATCATTTAATGAATATTTTGATTGCTTTGTTTTTGCAGACCCGTCAAAAACTACACGAAGTGGTGTACTTTTTGTTAAGTCAAGTATTCCCTTGTGGGGTAGGTAGTGTATAATGCTGTCGTTGGCGTTTGGATCAACTTTTTCTATCATTTGTAGATTGAGTAGCATGATGAAATATTCATTATACCTCTGATAGAATTCTGGCATTTTCTGCATTTTAGGGAGCTGGTGTTCTAATCGTTTAAAAGATAGGTTATAATTATCGGCCAATGGTGGCGGATAATTTTTATACAACCATCTAATTTGATAACGATTGTTTACCAACTCCACATTTTTGTAGAATAACTGTAAAGCTTGAGCTTCCGCTTGAGCTTCTTCTAAGTTATTCGACTCAATGCCAATTGCATCCAGTCTCCATAGATTTTCTACTTCCTGAGGATTGATGAAAAATACTGGAGTGAATTTTTCATCGATATCATTCTGATTTGGAATGATACCTCCTAGCATATGGCCAAACTCAGTTTCTATGAGGGTAAGGGTAGGTGTTATATGTTCAATTCGCTTTACAAATGACCACATATAATCGTTTCCTAATAATAGGTTGATTGTATGCTCATTCTCCGTTTTTGAAAATTCAATGTTTGAATATTGCGGGTAATGTTTGCGAAATCCTGTAAGATCAGGCTGTTTCAAATTGTGGGTTATACAATTTATTGTTTTTGCCGTGATCTGTACATTTTTGCCTTGTGGAGTTTGAATTTCAAAATCCACTAGGCTAGATTTAAAAACATTAGATTTTTGATTTTCTACACCTTTAAGTCTTATGAATTCACTTTCATATCCTTTTAATTTCAAGGATTCGAATGCATAAGCCTTTGTTACAAAGGTGTCGATACTACCGCAATCAAAAAATCCTTTTATTTTAATCGGGTTTTTTGTAAACGGAGATTGAGCATAGGCCTCAAACACAAGAAAAGTAGAATTTTTATTGTGTTTAATAAAAGATAGGAAGTACTCACTGCTAACTGGCAAGCACTCCTTTTGTTCAGCACTGAGCTCCAATGGTGCTCTGGATCGCAACCATTTATCGTATTGCTCGCCCTGTGTGACAAAGGTATTATTAGACATTGCAGAATTTTTCGGCATGACAAGTTGTTTATCAATTTGTTGCTTACTAATTAGCTCCTTGCGCTCCCGAAGGTTCGCATACCACCTCTCCATGTGCCTCTCCGAGATCGGGTACGGCGCTTTCGGGCAGAGGTTTGCATGGTGGTTTGATGATAGACAATCAAACCACTTGCAATGTGCCTCCGTCGTTTGTCGGCAATTTGTTGCTGCATGGCAGCAACCGCATTTCCGACAAAGCTTTCGCGCTTCGTATACCCTCTCTCTTTTCTGGAGGGTATTATAGCGGGTGTCGAAGCAGAGAAACGAAGGGTGCCTGCTTGTGCAAAACAAGCAGGGTTTGTCTGGGGTAAGCGGCATATTGGTGATGCTCCGTGGAGTATCCTGAGCAATCTGCGCTTCCACTTGGATCTTTTGTTCTGAAACATTGAAGGTATTTGCATGTTTTCTGTTAGGTTTTTGTTTTCTTGTTTGTTTTTTATTTCTAGGATTAGATTTATCTTTTCCTAGGTCCGTATATTGATCGTTGTCAGCTTTTTGAAAAGTTGCGGCCAAAAATTTAGGACTGGCTTTAGCTTGTCCTTTTTTGTTTTGGTTAGTATATCTTGGAGGATTTTGATTCATTGGATGTTTGTTTTCAAACATTTCATGTATCTTAATAAATTCTCGGATAGCTGAAAATAGGTGAGAGACATGTCTTTCACTGCTTTTCAGATTGTTAATATAGGCTCTAGGTGGGAATTTCTTCACCGTGACGTTGAACAATTGTTCTTCATCAACTACCGTAGAAACCAGCCGATATCGATCAATTAGGACAGCAATACCATCCATTCCGTCTTGGATTGACGAAATGGTGTTGGTGGAGGTAGGAAATTCGGTTATATTATACCAGATTTCCGCTCTCACTTTACTCTGATCCCCAAATCTGTCATGCAAGAATTGAAGTCTCTGGATGTAGCCAACATCATCTGGTGCAAAATGACTAAACTTTTGGACAATGTCCTTAGGCATTGCATTTTGCAAGATGTTAATTTTTTGAGGAATCGCAATGTCTGTGCGGAGATGCACATACATTTTGAAACTTCTTATAAATCCTGGATATGTCAGGGTGGCTCCATCCCATTTCTCTAGGTAGAATTTGGGTGGTTTCAAATTCGCTAGAGGTTGCTCAACAGTGTCGTGGGGATCCAGTTCCCAACAACGGGGAATTGGGTCCACAACTTTTGATTGTTGAGTGACTTCATTGTGGTTTCTTGCGGTTACAGGTCTGGGTACCAGAGCTGTTGTGGAGTATTGCGAGTTTGGTTTTTCCAAGCTCACGATCGTAGGTGACAAACAATTTTGGTTAGGGGTTGAGGTTGCGATGCTTTCCTGGTCATGGTTTGAAGTGTCCATACATGTTCTTTTACATGATGGTTCTTCTCCCATATCCAGAAATTCATCCGGGCAATCTCTTTTATCGGTACTAACTGAATTAGGAGTTGTATTACCTCTTTCGATTGCAGGCACTACATAACGGCTTTTGAATTCTTCGAAACTCAAGCCGTAGTTTGCCTGCGCTCGCTGCACTAGATCCTCCTTCGTTTTCTCAATCTCTGCTATCTGCGCTTTGTACCGCGCTCTACGCAGGTGGTCGTAGGCAGCCTTTTCGGCCATCTCCCTAAGCTCCTCCTCCCTCTTCTGTTCCTCCGCACGTCTCTGCTCAGCGCGGAGGCGTGCCTCCTCTTGACTTACTGCATCCTGTCGGTTTATACAGGATGTTGAGTCAGCTGGAGTGGCGGGAGGAACTTGGGGCTGGTTGAGCGTCAGGGACGAGATCGGAATCAGAGGGAATCTGGCTTCGATCTCTCCCTGCTTGACCAAAAATTGTTTAATAATTGTTTTGGCCAGGAGGATGAACTGTTTGGCCGCCCCTACTGGATGGTTTTTTAGCTCTTCTATTGTGTTGCTAATAACCGGCAGTTCCTTTCGTGCTTGCACGAAAGTGAGTTCCGGTGTGTTCAGCAACACAGCTAGGTCGAGCAGGTATGTATCAGCCGCATGAAGTGTCTCGGTGAATATCTCTAGAGCGAGTTCATATTCGTCGACACCACTCATGTGCTGATACTATACTCCGTACCATCGTTACGGGCGCTGCTTGCTGCTTTTGCAAGCAGGCTTTTCTCCACCTGCGCCAGCGACTTTCCAGTTTGCTCCGCAAGCTGTTTAGCCGCTGCCGCCATATTACACGGATTGGTTGATGACGTCGATGGCAAGGTGATTCCCGGTGGAGGAGGCGTCGATGTTGGCATTGACGTTCCCTGCTCCAAGATTTGCTGTGGAGCAATGAGGGTTACCGGTGCCGGATCGGTCGGTGGTGGAGGCGGTGAACTAGATGTTTCTGACGTGTCGTTATTTGACGACATTTTTCTGTTAAAGAACATTCACAATAATATTTATACAAAAATTATACAATTTTTAATTATTTGTTGTGTTCTTTTTAATGATCGTCTAAATGTGCTGTGTACTGCCAGAGTAGTGAGTTTTGTGTGCATTTTGATTCAAATATGCTGTACGTATGGTTGGTTGCGTCATAATTTTTATATGGTGCAACACCAACGTGAGAGACTGTATAAACAAAGTTGAAGTGGTTGCATTGAGTTTATCTCGATGCAACGCCATGACAAGCATTTCACACTTTGTACCTAAGGAAATTTTTGACTATTGTAGAAATGGTTGTGATTTGCTAAATACATGATGTACCATCATGTTAAGCATTTCTACGTTTAACATTATGTGGTAAAAAGAATGTTTTCTTTTTTCATTTTGAAAAACATAGAAGTGGTTGCGTTTTGTTGAACGCAAAACGCAACATCATGACAAGCATTTCTAGGTTTGAAAAATAAGGGTTACAAAAAATTTCATTCAATAAACCAAATTTTTTGTCATCTTATTGCACATAGGTTATAGCTAAAATTTTTAAATTTTAGTATGACCTATGGCTGAAATTTTAATTTTGTATGATTTAGTGTACATGTACAAAATTCTAAAATACAATGTTGTAGTATCTGTAGCTATGCAACGTTGTTGTTTTTGAACACCATGTGATTTTGTATGCAAGATCGTATGGTGGTTTATTGACTCTGACTTTCAATTTTTGTCAAAGTGTTCATTTGGTCAAATCCATGAAAATTTGGGCATGACCCGTGGGCGCAATGAAGTTTCCAAAGTCGCGGTTGGTTTGTACAAAATTATAAGTTCAAATTTTGCCCCAAAAAAAATTATGTTCGCAATCTTGAAACAAATTTGCTTTATAATTTTTAATAAAGTGTTGTCCGGTCATGCAAATTAAAATTTGGGCATGACCCGGGGGCGCAATGAGGTTTCTCTAATTCGCGACAATTGTAGATTACAAATATTACGAAAAGCAACGGCACGCGCCAACATGAACACCTTTTTTGTACAAAAATTTAAAAAATTCTTGTTGAGAACTGATTTT